>VNWX01001604.1:0-14645 GCA_009869905.1 Ceratophysella communis | reverse complement strand
ATAATTAAAAAATTGTTTTAAACAGCTTAATCATCACATAATTGCATGCGCTCAACAATTTTATGAATTATACTACTAGTCAAGTAGTATTTGGTTTCCAACGGTAAGGCAAAAATTCGCAATTTTGAAAATTGCACGTTAGTAGCGGACCAATGCAATAACTTCCAAATACATTGAGCGCATCGAAAAGATTAGGTCTTTGGCTTTAAGATGACATATTACTCGACTTAAAATATTAAGTGATAAGGTCAGGGTGGAGGAACCCGCAGGGCAAGTTTAGCATGGGATTTTAACACTATGTAGAACTACCTTAATAAATGCTAAGCGGATTGGTTTCCTACTATTCCAGGTACTGTAGCACCACCGCCTCTGCAAGAAGAATAGCAGCTGTAATGGCTAGCACTAAAATTTTACCCACCGTCAAAAAGTCTCCTCTCGATGCCCGTACATATCGGGCAATTGAGCTGCCGAATAAGATGAGGGCGTTATTGATCAGTGATCCAACCACTGATATGTCTGCAGCTGCACTCTCGGTTGCTGCTGGTAAGCATAGTAAATTAAATAGTTACGCTGATCTCTCTTTACGTGTTTCTGTCTTGCCGGATGTTGATTTGAAATTATTTTATGCCTTTTTATGTCCATTTAGGTAGCATGCATGATCCACTTGAGATACCAGGTCTTGCTCACTTTTTGGAGCATATGCTGTTTCTGGGTACTAAAAAGTACCCTGAAGAAAATGAATACCATAAATTCCTGTCCGAAAATGGTGGAACAAGTAATGCATACACCGCACGAGACCAGACATGTTATTATTTTGAATTAGCTCCAAAGGCATTAGAACCAGCATTAGATCGGTAAGGTCATGTAGCATTTTTAATAAATAGCTGCTGATTACTGGACTAAGTTCAGCTCAGCTGTGTGAAGATAAAGATCTTTATTATTAATTTATTATTACTGCTTATTATTAACAGATTTGCCCAGTTTTTTATCAGTCCATCATTTTCCGAATCTGGCACTGAAAGAGAGGTGAATGCTGTGAACTCCGAACACGAGAAAAATATTCCAAATGATGATTGGAGATTTCATCAACTTGAGGTTTACCATTCTGACCCGAAACATCCCTATTGCAAATTCGCAACTGGTAATAATATTGTTCTTTATAAGAGATCTTAAGCATTTCTTTAGGAATTGCGTCTAGTGTTGTTCTTTCCATGCAGGAAATCGTGCGACTCTTTGGGAATTACCCAGGAGTAATAATATCGACGTACGTAGTGCGTTGTTGGAATTTCACAAGACCTCATACTCGGCCAACATTATGAACTTGGCTATTATTGGAAAGGAGAGCCTAGATGAGTTGCAAACTATGGTAGAGTCTAAATTCACCGAAGTACTAAATACGGACGTTCCGCTACCTCGGTGGGACGAAAACCCGTACGGTCCAAACCAACTCAAAAAATGGGTGAAGCTTGTGCCTGTGAAAGATTTGCGACAATTGTCCGTCATGTTCCCAATCCCAGACACTACGGCTTTCTACAAGACTGGGGTACGAATTATTTGCTTTATTATCAAGTTTCGACTCCAAATTAAAAAATATTGACTACTTTACAGAGCGAACCATACATCTCTCATCTCATTGGTCATGAAGGACCCGGATCCTTGTTGTCACTATTGAAGGAAAAACACTGGGTGAATCAGTTGTCGGCTGGAGGCCAACCTCTGACTCGCGGAGTGGCCGCCTATAAGATCGTTGTCGAGTTAACCCCGGAAGGAATGAAAAACATGGAGGAAATCGTTTTTCATATATTCCAGGTAAACTAACGATGTAGTTTTTACAGTATCAAGCCATGATCAACTTTTAAACTAAAGGTGCTAAAATGATAAACATTATGATGTATAATGTACTGTTTACTTTCAGTACTTGGCTTTGCTGAAGTCAACGGGCCCCCTAGAGTGGATGTGGAAGGAGTCAAGCGATCTTGGTCATGTCTTTTTCAGGTTCAAAGACAAAGAAGGACCTCAATCCCTTGTGGCTGATGTTGTCGCGCATATGCACGTAAGTGAAATGTGGAACTAACTGACCACGAGATAAAAAGTCATGTATCCGAGAACATATTTTTTTAAATGAATTACAGGACTATCCTGTGGAAGATATATTTTCACGGCAGTACTTAACTTCCGAGTATAATCCTGACTTGATAAAAGATATTTTATCGTATATGACCCCAGAGCGATGTCTGTAAGTTCTGGAATCACGATATTTTTTGAGCGTGAATGATTAAAATTTAAATCGGAATATTTTATCTAGGATAATTTCTACATCCAAGGAATATGAGTCAATAAGTAATCAAGAAGTGCCTTATTATGGTGCAAAGTATTTGACGGAGCAAATTCCTGACGAAATATTGCAGGTAGCTTCATTAGTTGAGTATTTTACCGTTAGCAATCTACCCTCTGTAAGTTGGTCTTGTCTTGTTGGAATATTACATATAGGCATCTTGGTGTCCCTCTTGCAGAAATGGACCAGCTGTACTCTCCACGAAAAGCTAAAAATGCCAGAACCAAACGAATTTATTCCCAAGGCGTTTGATCTGAAGACGCGGGATGAAAATGTAAGCCTAATGTCCCAAGACGAATGTATAGTACCCTTATTAGTCGGCTTAAATCTTTCGAAACGAAAAGTCACAAATGCAACTATTTGTACGTTTCTTAGACGGGGATCATTCCGAGAATAATCAAGGACACTCCCTTGATTAGGACGTGGTTTCTCCAGGATAATGAGTTTGAGCTTCCAAAGGGAGTTCTGACCGCCGAAATATACTGGTAAGTTCTTAATGACTTATTATAGTATAGACACAGTTAACCAATCAATTAAAAAATTGATGATTTATTGGAAAATTCTAACTTTAAAAAAAATATCAGCCCGGGAGTGCATGATACTCCGAAGAAGTCAAACCTGAACTTTCTGTTCACTCGAGCCATCAAGGATTCTTTGACCGAAAAATCATATGCAGCTGCACTCGCTGGGCTTCACTACGATGTTGTTGGTACAGAATATGGGGTCCAAGTAGCAGTCTCCGGATATGATCACAAGCTAGACGTCATCCTAAAAATGGTTGTTGATAAGATGATCAACTTTTCTCTCGCTGAGGAGAGGTTCTCTGTACTAAAAGAAGTGCATGTAAGAAAATTGAAGAACTGGAAGAACGAGCAGCCATACCACAAAGCCTTTTTCCATACTGGACATGTTCTCCGAGAAGGGTCTTGGACTAGCGAAGATTTATTGGCGAGTGCTGAAGGTAACTTGGTCCAGTAGTCACGTAGTGGCTCAAATCAGATATTCCCAAGGTATATTACAGATTACAGTCTTTCACCGTAACCCTGTTTGCCACCAGATCTCACTCTAAAGGAGTTGCAAGACTTCGCTTCGCAGTTTTTAAAAGGGCTTAAATTTGAGTTTTTAATTCACGGGAACTTTACACAGCAGGTAATCAATACTTAAAGATTCTATTTACTATAGTATTCAGTGGCATAAAGTATAATAAATAATACAGGAAGCACAAGAGTTGGCATCCAGCTGTGAAAAGTCATTCGTGGCAAGCGGTACTACTGCTTTGCTGCCTTCTCAAATAGTTAGGAAACGAGAAGTTAATATTCCGCCCGGTAAGGTTTTCAAAGATTTCTCGAGGTAACTAATTTTCCAGATCGATTTATAAAACATTTTGCATTCTTGTCACAGGCACAAACCACGTTTTCACTGTTGAACATCAAACGCATCAAGAGTCCTGCGCAGCAGTTTTATACCAGACTGGATTACAGAATACCAGAGAAAATGTGCTGCTGGAATTGGTCGAATGTATTCAACATGACTTATACTTATCAATAATTCCAAATCCACATCGGTAAATGGGTTTTACCATTTTATGTCACTTTTTACAGCTGTTACACATGAACCGGCATTCAATCAATTGCGTACTCAAGAACAACTGGGTTACATTGTCCTGTGTAATGTTCGACGCGTGAGTGGCACGCAAGGCATCACCTTCCTTGTTCAGAGTAGTCGAAGTCCTGCCTATGTTGAAGGTCGAATTGAAGAGTTTTTACGGACATTTCATGTAAATTAATAATTGTCTCAATTTCAATATTTTGACTCGGATGTAAGCTCTATTTCCAAAATTTCTAAAAACCAATTTTTACAGGCTCAAATTAACAATATGACGGATGAAGAATTCGCTCAGCATCGCGACGGGCTTTTGGCGAAAATTGAAGAGAAACCAAAGACATTGAGTGCCCGAGCCAAACGAATTTGGAACGAAATTAAGGCACAACAGTTCGTATTTGATCGGCAAAATATTGAAGCAGAAGAACTTAAAAAAGTTGGAAAACAAGAATTTCTGGAATACTTTGCCGTGAGTAACCCTTTTAGTGCTTTTGTTAATACTTAACGCATCCATCCATATTTATTTAAGACATTTTTTTAAACAGACTCACTTGGCCCCTGACGCGCCCAATAGAAAGCGGCTATCAGTCCAAGTAATTTCAGTTGAAGGCGCTGGAAAATCCGAGCCTGACATACCGGATCCCATGGTAATTTTTTTGTGTGAAAAGGTCAATATACAGAAACTAGGCACGCTATCTGATATCTGATCTTTCTTTTAATTTGTCCAGAAGGCTGTTACCGTAACCAAAATTGAAGATGTGGAAAAGTGGAGGCTGCAGCAAGGATTTTATCCTGCCCCGTCGGACTCCGGTGAAGGATTTTCAAAAGCTAAGCTTTAACTAGACTAGAAATTTATAAGTACTTAAAAACCTATGTCCAGCTCCTCCCTTCTTTTTCTCTAAAGCTTTATCTCTCTTCCTGTTCCTAGTCTCTTCAAATTGTCCGAAATATCTGAATAAACCTTATGCACTTTTACTTTTACTCTCCAGTTTATTTGAATTTTAAAATGATGAAACATACAGTACATACAGTTAATATAGTTTGGAATTAATAAGCGCCTATCATCCAGATCTGATCTTAATTTACTTGAGGCGCGGCGATAATAGTGTTAGTGTAGGAAAGTTTCGAAAGTTTTATAAATGTTTCAAGTAGTTATATTTACACGGCCCAACAAAATATGTGCCAGTGTCTTTGAGTAGATATGGTCAATTATGCGGCCAAGCTCTTGTCGAAGATAATTTCAGCGAAGTTGCCGTATTGAATCTTCATCTTCCTCAGCGTTGCGAGGTAGCCGGCGAGCTGACGAGTTCCCTCGTGTTGTTCTTTCAAAAAATCACCGGTCAAATAATCCACCGCCTGTGAAATACAAAGCATTTGAAATTGGTACATCACTTCCAGAAGGCTAAGATGCTTGACGCTCGCAATAATTAAATAATTAAGTTTCAGGGAATATTCTTTTGGACTTACGTGATAATCATTTTTCTGGTCATGCTTGAGAGGGGATGGTAGCGGTGCGTCGGATCGGCCAGGTTCAGCTCCGCACACCCTGATGATTTCATTGATGCTTGCGGTGACCTTGAACTCTAGGTCTAAAGCTGCTTCCAATGCCATTTCGAGATTTAATCTTTCAGTTGTATTTGGCTTCTGTTGAAAAAAAAAGCGTTTGGCTAAAATTTAGCTTGGTCTAATGGTAGGCTCACAGGATGGTTCTATTGTTAGGCCGTATATCAGGCCCAGAGGATCGGTAAAGGTATTTCACTGACAAATGTTACTTACGATAGTCTTGATGGTTGGATTTTCAGGGCTAAGCTCTCCACCCCGCATGAGCAAGTATTCGATCAAATGCTTGGCATGGCTTCTTTCCTCGTAGGCGCTGTCCAAGAAGAACTTGGCGGCATTAGGTCGATGCGTACTGGCGTGGGAGAAGTGAGCGCTCTGTAATGAAACGAATAGCAAATGAGACGTGTTATTTTAGTAGAGTCCTGCAGAATTATTGCAGGAAGTTATCCAACGCCAATGCATAAACTTTCACTTTAAACTGTAGGTTTACTAAAAACCCTTTTAAGATGTAATGTATCAGTTTGAGCTTCGATTGGGCTTGATCTAAATTTTACGCAATTTACTCTAAATTTCTACGAGTTGGATATTTTGCCGTAGATGAGAATGAGAGTGACATGCGCCACTCTGACGCTTGCTTTCACCGACGCGTGTTTTCTTAAAGAAATTTTACCTAGGTATTTACTTACCATTGTCAAATAAGCGATAGAGGCTTCCAATTCCATTTGGATTTGGTTCTGAAACTGATTCAAGCATGGTTCTTTCGGGTTTTTCCAGTCCAATTTTTCATCAGTAGAGGTGATAGTAACGCCTGGACCGCCTGGAAAGTCAAATCCGCGTCAATCAGTATGCATTTGTGTAGAGTAGAATCAAATATTAAGCTTGTATTCATAAAACGAGTTACTGATGCTTACAGTTGTTTTGTGTGGACAAATGGACACAAGCGAGAAGAACAATGGCGACAACAATTTTGTTGGCCATTTTGAAATCTTAAAGTATAGAAATATGAAGTCACTCGAGCCTGGATTGAAACTTGGGATTCCGGCAGTAATGCTGGACTGAACTCTGGTTCTGATCTTTCCTTTTTGCTTCACTCTTAATGCAGTCTGCTATTCGCACAAGCAAGCTAATACTAGCTGGGCCATCACAAGGGGGAAATGGGGATGTGACCAGGCGACAAAAACGCTAGTCAGTAGTAGTTCGATTCAAGTCCATATAAACTACCCAGGGTTTCTATTAGAGATTATAGCTCAGCAGAAGACTAACGGGGCTTCTTCTAGTACGGGGTTCAATCTTTCAGGGCAACAACGAAGGGGGATGCTCTGCTCTAGTAGTGGGGGTGACACTTAACACTTGCGTTTAATTGAAGAAAGAGTCAGAGCCAAGCCTGTGAAAGCGATAAGGCACACACACGAGGGAGGAAAAAAATAGATTATTTATGTAAAAAGTGTCAGGTATTATTTATCTAAAGAGCGACTTGACATGACGGTGAACAAAGGCTTGTTGACGAATGACTTCAACGACGCACTCAGAACTTTATGACACTTCACAAGAAGCCAATTGTACTGAGAGAAGCATTTCGTCTAATAAATACCTTCCTATCCAATCCACATGCTGAGGACATGCTCTTCTTCGTGAAAATTTGTTCCTGAGCCAACATTTCTCCACTGTGCTCTATGTATTTAAACAATCTTTGAACTTTGGATCCAGAGATGTACGCCGTAGAATGGGGGTACCTCAAGCTTTTAGCGTGACTCTTTTTACAGAAAGCAAATTTTGCTGCATGGCCTCGTTTTGCGTAGCGTTGCAGCTAGGGTGTTCTTAAATGCATCACTAAATTTGTCTCAGCTCCAAAAGAACATGCGTTCAAGGCTTACAAAACTGCGGAGAAGCACATCTTTAATTTCTAACGACGCTTTGGGTTCTTCCTTGGTGAATCTTATGAATATCGTAGTGTGGTATCATAATAATGCTATAACCATGTTGACCTTTGCTCTAATAAGGAGGGTTTTTGCATTTTTGTGGGTGTCGAGTGAGCTGTCCGGTTGTACATTCTGATTTTCACGTTAAATGAGGAACCTGCCTAAAAACTGAAGTAAAGTTAAAGAGTGGCGGTATTACTGATTGATAAGGAACCTCTTGTGTCTTGTTGAAATTACGTGCGGCTCCAGCCGTCTGACATGACGCTATCACCGTCGTAAATGCTCAGGAGACATTGGAGCCAGACATCATCCGTGGAAAGCATGATTCTTTAACTGGCTAGCTTTGGCTCCATTAAACTAATGTCAATTCTCTTCAAGCGTACCTCACACCGTCCTGTGGATTGAAACTGTCAACGTTAACCCATCGTTTTGTTATGTCTCATGATCATGATGCCATTTCGTCCCAAGTCGGAATTATCTCATCTCGCTTTCCATCAAATGGAACTGCGACTCCAAGGCCAATAAATCATCATGGGAAATAAGATCACGAGCTTAGCGTCGTTACCAAAAGACATAAATAAAAACTGTTTACTGCAAACAAGTAGAGGTCGGCATCAGAGGTTAAACATTAAATCGCATCGCGTTACCAGCACCCAACACCCCCTACGCCCCTACCCCTCTTCCTCGGTCCAACATCGCACGTTTGCATTTCTTTGGACCTCCTCCATTTCATTTCCTTGTTAGCAAACTACGCTTCACTCCTTCAGCTTTTTTTTTAGATTGAATAGAAGTTTATATGGAGCAGTTTTATACCTAGTTATCTTATCGTGGACTTGTCAACCCTCTTGCCACCGAGTACCGAGGTACCCTCTGCTCACAAGCACTAGCCAAGCTCTTCAGAGGACGACGTCGTCCCTAAACCCAATAGAAACTCTTCGTGCCACTAGGCAGGCCTATCTCTGCTGAATTGTAGAAAAACGTGAGCGTCTATTCTCCCAGTCATCGCTGTGTTAGCCATAAGCCATAACGATTCGCAGCCACTATTATACTGCCTGAAGTTCAGATTCAGCTTATTCCCAAAATTAATCACTCCTGTCCGTAGACTGGGTCCATTCTGATAGAACTAATTGAAACCAATTGAAAGGTCGAACTAACAGTTGTCTGGTCACTGCATCAGCTAACCTGCCTCCAGGACTCAACGCCGACCCTCAGTGGCAATAACCATGAAGTCCTTGACCATTGTAGTACCCTTGCTTCTAGCGGCGTTCTTGGTGGACGCTGCATGGGCATCATCCTGCTCAGATGAATTCACCTGCACCGAAAACAAGAGTGAGTCCGCAAATTTTTTTATCTTAATTCCTTGAAGCCTGTAGGGTTATTTTACTCTGCCCTTTACCATTTATCATTATGACTGGCAATCTGAATAAAATTAGACTTTAGCAATTCGGAGAGATCAGAGATTTAATATAAGTTTGATTCTCAATTGCTCTACAAATCCAGAAATTTGGGTACAACATGAATTCTCTGCATGTTCTTCTATTTTTGGCGGATTCGGCAGTGAGCCTCGGTCTCTGGAAGCCAAAACCCAGAACTTGGCCAGCAAGCATCTTCGAGCTTCCATGAAGTATTTGCTTTTGGTAAGTGCTTACTGCTGCTTTACATTCATTCATAGCTTGATATTCGACGCGTGCATTTATATGACCGTTACGAGACGAGGTTTTTAGTACTGTTATTCTGAATTGCAATTTACGAACTCTCGAATCGACACCTCGTAGTTCTCAGGATTAAGCAGTGACTAATTTTAAGTATGAGTATGCTTTCAGGGAAAATTAATTTTAAAATTCTTCATTTGCATCTGCAGGCCAGCGAATTTAATACTTGGAAAACGGATCGTCCTGGACTTAAGGAGTATTTCTCCAAGATGTCTGACGCCGCGTTCGATCATGCAGTTAACATTATCAAGCACATGACCAAGCGAGGAGGCAAGCTTTCCAACACCTTCAACGTTACCGTAAGAACAAAAATTACAGCTAGCTTAGGACTAGTAGTACTACATACTTTTGCCTTACACGCGGTCTATTATATTTCCCAGATGCCGTCCATTAGCTACAAAGTTTCCGAGATTGAGGCTCTGACCCTTGTTCTGGACGAAGAGAAGCATTTGGCTAATGAAACCATCAACGTGATCCACTCTGCTGGACACGGCAGCAAAGAACATATGCGTCTTCCTGATGGAGAGGTACTNCTCTGACCCTTGTTCTGGACGAAGAGAAGCATTTGGCTAATGAAACCATCAACGTGATCCACTCTGCTGGACACGGCAGCAAAGAACATATGCGCCTTCCTGATGGAGAGGTACTGTCAATTACTTTTCCTAACTTCTAGTCGCATCAGGTTAGCTGTGACTTAAATAACCTATGATTATTCTTTTTGACTAGCTCGCTCATTTTCTGGCCGAAGAGATTGCTGAGAAGCACGCAGACCGTATCCATGACCTCGCCGTACATGTCAACAATTTGGGAGCTGCAATCCAAGACTCACGTAGCAAGGGTCAAGATCCCTCATTCATCATTTACATGTACGATACCCAGTTCATGTAGATGCTTGCTGCGGCAAGAACAATAAAAATTCCAAACTCCTCTACTTATTAAATAACTATCTGTACAATAAGATTGCAATATGCAAAAAAACATTGATAAATACTATACTAAAATTAATTTACATTAATGACCGGCACTTTGCGATGAACAGCGCAGCGGCTCTATTATTCCTGTCTAGCAAATAGTTTAATATTACTTCTAATAAAATCGTGTGTGACTTGTGAGTTTAACAGAACAGCATAGTCTAAAGTAAGATATGGTAGTATATTTTGACGATACTATGTAGTAACAACATTTGAATTTGGAATAAAATACAAATCTCTTTATTCAGTCTAAAAGTAAATCAAAACCAAACTGTTAAGACTCTTACATAAAATTGAACATTACCAACATTCAAAAAACGGCCGCAGCGTGTTATCTTAAAGTACGAAGCTGTTAATACGATTCTGAAACAATTGTTTAAGTATATATCTGAGGAGATAACAACCCGAAGTAAAAAAGAGTTGCGCTGAGCTAGTCCAACTCGCCCTATTAAAAGGTAGGTACATTTAGTCATTAGACAATACAGTAAGGGTATCTCAGCCTTTCAACAAAATTGCACATATTTTCCAATTGTATGTTGTAAGGTTACGCGGGGAAGTTGCGTACGTTGTAATGATTAATATCTTGTACCTCATCCGATTAGTAAGTCTTATTCAGATAGAAGCGCATTTTTTCAATAAAATACACTGAGCTAACAACGAGCAGGTGGGCATTGAACCGGAATAATCAGTGAAATGCCATGCAGCTCAAACTTCTTTAAATCCCAATTCTTATTCTTAATTAGTATTTACACGAAAACCATTGTAGGAACTCAAGTCCTGGCCTGAAAACTAGTAAGTACTTAGCCCATAACTACAACAATATAAAGTGATATGAAGAATGAATAATGGAAGTGTTAACACGTACAACGTAGGTAATCAACAACGGCTATAGCTTAAGTGATGTCCAATGACCACCCGATTGATGTATTATCAAACTTGCGTAATTTCGTCAAAAAAGCAGACGATTACACAAACATACAGATTCACACGAGGTAATGAAATTGAACTCGGATCTCGGATTATGCAAATATTAAGTAAGCTTTTGTATTCGTAAACCAAACCAGTATCTGTTGCTATTCTGCATGCTCTGTAACTTGCTCGGCTCAATTACATTCTTCCTTTTAGTCGATTCGTTACTTCCGAATTCGATACCCGAAATTGCTGAATTACTGAAACCAGGTTTGAGCGTCTGCCAGGCGTAATAACTGCAAAAATATGTTCCAATCTGGGAGTAGGGAGTAGATCAGGAAGTTGAGGGTGAGCACGAAATCAGATGAGTTCAAGGACTTTGATTGCGCCTTGACTGTTCGCAGCAACCACGACAGGTGAGCCTCGTTTCCAGGCTACGGCAGAGACGAACTCGCTGCTGTCGTCCACCCTGGGTTTGTCCATCATACTCTGATGATTATCAAATCGGAAAGAAAATAGGGGCTTCGTGATTGATTTGTAGTAGACATAGAGAGAATTGTTCTCAGAGCCACAAGCTAGGAAGTTTCCGTCCGTGGCAAGTCCCACAAAATTCTTCTCATTGGTATGTCCTTGGAAAGACCGAACGCCTTTCATGGTATCCACATTCCAGAGCTTCAGACAACTGTCCGTGGAGGCTGAGATCAGCTCTGTCTTGGAGGCGAACTTAACATAACTTACAGCTTTATTGTGACCCTTCAGAATTCCCAATGGCTCTCGGATTTGACGAAAATCGTAGTAGTGAATGCAATGGTCGGCAGAGCCAAAGGCTATCAGGTAGCTGCTCTCGGGAACAAACTTGACACAACAAACGTTGGCCTTTGCTTCCAAACTTGTCACAGACCGTTCTTGATTTGTCGACCATAGTTTAACCTTTGCGTCATCCGATCCAGAGGCCAAAAGTCGCGGGTCTCCACCGCTCCAATCGACGCTCCAAACACGCTTCTCGTGCTCATTTAAGCTCCTGGAAATATCATTTAAATACATTAGCTGAGCAATTCTACTTTAACGTAAAACGTACTTGCGCAAACACATAATATTGCACGTACGAATGAACTGAATGAAAACCAGATTATTTTGGAATAAATTAAGCAAGAAATAAGTACGATTATGACGATATGGAGAACGTAGCTTACCGAATTTTTGTGGTCGAGGATGAGTCCCAAATATTGACTTTCCCGTCGTAGTCAGAACTGGCCAGCCTGTTTTTGTAATAACCACTGAAAGAGACACAACTAATTTTCGCACCACAAGACAGCTCGGCACTTGGGCAATGAATGTCCACTCCAGACCCAATCACGTTGGCATACTCAAATAGCTTAATTTTGCGGGTAACACCGGCAATGGCGAAGAACTCATTATCCTTGTCAAATTCAATACTTGAAACAATATTAGAACTTGTTATCAGGTCAGCACTGTAGGACAGGGTCGCCAGAACTTTGAAATCATGGAATCTCGAGACGTGGGAGAGAGTTCTGCCGAACTCATTCAGGGAGTCATCTTGAAAAGACAGCATCTCCCTCCGCGTATTGTGACTGATTTCTTCGGCAGGAACATAAAGCTCTGCTTTACGAATTGTCAAGTAAGTACCAACCAGTTCGTCGAAGTGACTAAACATTCTCTGTTTCCGAGCGGCCAGGGAGGGTTCCTCAAAGCCTGACATAGGCTCAGCCGCATTCATATTGAATCCTTTATCTGATTTAGTGCTAGTCGTAGCACTACTCACAAACGGAGAGTTACTGTCCAATTGACCTGTGGGATTCGTGTAAATAACTGGTGGACTTTTCTTCATGGTTGATAGGTCCATTTGAATCAAGCTGACCTCACGGTCAATCCGCTGCTTGGAGCAAGCTTTCAATTTGACCAACTGGGTGAGGAAGTCAATGGAAAGAGCACGTTGGTGTTCCACAGACTCGGTGAGAAGAATCTCCTTCTTTCGCTGGAGCATCGTTAGAAGCAAATCAACTTCCCCCAGACTAAGTTCGTTATACTTCTTGGCAAAAAATGTTTGAACATCTGTGTCCGCTGTAATTGAAACCAATATTTCCGACTTTAGCGATCGAATTCAAGAAACAGCCAAACTTTAGTAAAACAAATCATACTCAAAACATGGGGTTTACCTGCAACCTTCCCAACGGCTTGAGAGGCCTCGGCAATTTCATTTCTAATTCCATTGGATACGACCTGCTTGGCTACAAGCTGAGTAATCACATGGTTCGGAATTAATTTTTCCTTGACCACTTCCACTCCACATTTTGGACACTTCGAACTGACAGCGAGAAAATTCTGGATGCACTCGTAACAGTAAGTGTGGCCGCAGTTAGTGATGTGAGCCTCTCGAAAGATTTCAAAGCATATGGAGCAGAGATAGTCATTTGATTTTTCTTCCCAAGATAGCACATTTCCGTTCGCGATTGCATTTATTGGGGTAACAGCAGCTCGCTTCACGCCTTTTCTCTGGGCAACGGGTGCTCCTCTAGTTCCCACCGGAGGCAGTGAGGAGCTCGTCGAGGAGGAAGGACGTGGGCTGTCGTTATTGTTCATTGCACTGTCCTGGCAAAGCACAAACAGAGAAATTAGGTTCAAAATTAAATCCCATTCCAACAAACCTTAAGATTTACAATGTTTTATACGTAAACTGCTACTGAACTCGTCTGTTTTCTCCGATGGACCGAGCGAGAAATAATCATAATCGCGTACCAGCTGTACCTGCTGACCTTTCACTTTCGCCACTGACACATACCAATATTTCCAGTTACAGTTACAAGCATTCGCACATTCGTTAGCCGATTTATCGGTGCATGCATAAATCAAAATGAACTTACAATTAGGGTGTACTGGAGATTAGATATATAATAATTTAAAAACAGAGATCTACAGCCCACCCACCAGTACTGCTCTGCTGACTCTCAAAACTATGACACCAGAGACACCACCCATAAATAGCAAAACCAGACGGTTGTACAGGACTATAATACTCTGTCATTGGGTACCATAGATGATAGACAAAATACTTATATATATACATCTAAGTATTATGTCTTTAGTGGGTACGCGGTTACCGGTATTGTTTCGTAGGTACGGTTGACGGTGTCAACGCCCAACCGTGTAGGTTCAGTAAAAGCAAGGCAGCCTACCCTACGCCAACATTTGACATTGTAATCTCTTATTAATTCCGTCTTAGTAACTGTCAAAACACAAAATATCAACTCTTACTTCCACCGAAGTTTGTAGATAGTCTTGGATCCTTGACCCTGGAGAGGGGCGACTGGCGCAGCCTCGGGTTTCCTCTGAAGTCAGGCTCCCAAAAGTTATCTGAACTGTAGGTCACAGAAGGACAGGACGAGCTAGGGAACGTGTAAATGTGTACAATCTCCCTGTCACCTGCTCCGTGTTGCTGGCTGGGAGTGACACGATCGAGGAGCTACGAGGAGACGAAGAGGACGAACGACGACAGAGTGATGTGCGACGGAAAGAGTGAGTGGAAGAAAGGGAAACGAATATGAGCGGGGTGCTGTTGTTTCCGTCACAGATCAGAGCAGAAGAGGGCTCTCTCCAAAAAAGAACAATACGTTTGCAG
>VNWX01001603.1:0-14647 GCA_009869905.1 Ceratophysella communis | reverse complement strand
TATTGATTTATAAAACATGAAATTCAATAATAGAACGAATTTCTCGTCGACCCTTCAAAGCAAAAGCTTCTGATAATTAATTATGCGCTATATTCTCTGCTTAATAAACAAAACGCTTAGCTTGATTATTAGCGTTGTATGCATGGGTACTTAACGTATCTGAAAAGCACCTAGTTTATAGACCTGAGAAATGATGAGCAAGTGTTCGTTAGTGCCGGCCTCAGAATTTATATGCGAATTCTGGGACTTGAAATGAAAGAAGGGTTCGGAAGGGCCATTAAGCCCAGCGAATAGCGAATGAGTGAATTTCACAGTGGCGTGAAGAGTTATGAAAGTTTTTGATGATGTTTATTTATGAGTTTCTGTGCTGACGATGCTGCCTATGCAGTAATTAAAGGTGAAAGCACGTCTCTGCCCATTACAGACTTCCCGTGTTTCCTCAGAACCTAATTCTAATCCACAGAACTTTCTCCTTAGAAAAGCATGGAGAAAGCTGAGTATGGAATATCCATAAATTCTGATGGAAGCCGGTTCAGGCCCAGAGCTTATCCCTAATCCAACTCCTTCCAACTAGATTTTCTTGTAAAATGATTCAATTTTCAAACTCTTTTAGCTTTCTCTTCTATTAGGAACGCACAACCCGTGTATTACCGTTTTCTATAGCACTTGTGCATCATTCTAGCCATGGATTGACTACATAAATAACCCTTTGCCGAACTTATTTTATACCAAACGACTTAATTTTTTTTTGCTAGGAACGAAGACGGATGCTTGAGAAATTTCCGGGAACCACGTTTCTGGAGAGTGATACGGAGTACTGCAAACGGCTCCTTGTCTCTTACAATAATTTGCTCCTCACAAGAGCCATTTGTGAGGGTCGTTGTCATTCCGCCAGGGTTTGTCCCACCGGAACCTGCCGACTACCATATGCCTCACCCAGGTTCGAAATGAAACTTCATAAACCAAAATCAACCGAACTGTGCATTGACCTGCTTGCTTTTCAATTGAAACAGGCTCACCCGACTCAGGTCTGTGGATAGCAGTGGCCAGGAACCTGGCTCTCCAGGAGGTTCCAAGGTATCCCCGAGCGGAAGTCCGAGCTATTCTGGTTACGCAGGGTCTCGTAACTCGTCACCTCGTCCGCACTCAGCCCACAACTCTCCGGCGAAGTCGCCGACGATCTGGGAGCGTCATTATGGTTGCCTAAAGGATCATTTTCGCAGTCGACAACTAGCGGCTGGGAGCCCAGGAAGCCCTTCCAATTCCACGCCAGCAAGTCCTATTCACTACCGAGTGAGCAAGAATAACCGCAGCGACTCGGTGGCCTCCATTTCTTCCATTGCCTCTGTCGTGTCTCTTCCGGCACACTTACCCGCTACTCCGCGTCAAGCTCCAGTGTACACCAGCACTCCGCCACCAACCAGAAAAGTGCTCCCATCCGCTGCTTCCGCCTCACCCAGCAACCGCTCCTGTCCTCCCACCCCGCGTCGAACTCCAAATCGGAGACAACTCCCAGCTCCGGCTGCCGGGGCTGTGGCCGGAGGTGGAACTCCGCCTTATCGCGGTCGAGGAACTCCTGGAACAAACAGGAGTCAGGCTGTGCGTCCAAACGACGTCGAAGACGAGGACGAGACCATGACCGTGGTATTACATTCGGATCCTTCTACTTCTAAAGCCGCGACTGCCACGGCCTCAATTTGGACAACACCTTCGACCACACGGATTCCAGGTCAGCCAGTTTCGGCTAGACCAAGCACCGGGATTACAAGATGGGTCATGAAGCGAAGTGCTTACAGATTCAACTCGGATCAGCAGCAGTGATTTCTGGTGCTCTTGTAACCGTTGCCCTTATAATTAAAATACCTAACACGTTCCATGACCATAAAACGGAGTCTAATTATTTACGTTCTGTCATCGAAGTACCCAGTTTTAAATGAGATTTTCCGTTCAAAGAACGCAAAAGAAACAGTTGAATACTTAAATTTGAACTTTAATTCTGTCATGCCCAGTGTAGAGAGTCGATTTGAGATTGTCCTTTATGGTTTGAAAGTTCTAGAAGTACCTAAAAATACTTAATACAATTTTTCACTACAAAAATAATGTACCTTAGTTAAAATAGTTAATTACGGAGGTATAAAAGGAACCAACTCTACTAAACTGTACCGAACAAAAACATAAGGATAAACACGTACTTACAATTACTTGAACTTGACAGTAATGCATTGACGCGGTGCTGGCTCTACACGAACTTTAAGTTACAGATCAGAAATAAGAATTTAATTAAAAATCCATGAGTTTCGTATGAACAGCATAAAATTCTAAGAAGGCAATCTTATTGATTTACTATCCGTTGGAACTGAATAATGTACCACGTTAATTTAGCAGTTATCAACTTCAGCTGCTTCCTCATTAGCAACAGCAACACGCTTGCTACTATTCCTTCTTGAAGTTCCGCTAAGCCCTTCAGCACAGATAATTAGGTGTCGGTCCAAATACTTTTTAACGCTAAACCCTTCGCCACAGGAAGCACATATATAGCGTTTCTGATCAGGAAAGTGGACAACTGCTACATGATTTTTCAGATTTTTACTCTCCGCAAAACTTTTATCGCAATATTTGCAAGGCACCCGACCTGTTCCAGCATGTCTGTGCATATGACTACGGAGTTGTGCTGTTCGCTTGTAGGTCTTATCGCACTGAGGGCATTTGAAATTTCGTTCTTCGGAGTGGATGATCAAGTGAAGTTTCAAATTTGCAGGGCGACAAGCCTGGAAATTGCATCCCGGATGTGTGCACTTGTATGGTAAAGCGTTCTTATGTCGGAGTTTGTGTAGTCGAAGGTAGCTTTCACTGCTCATCACTCTGCCGCATTCGTCACAAGTGAATTTGTTTGTCTCAAACTCCGGGATTTCTGGATGACTTATCGCTTGATGATTTCGAAGCTCAACTTTCGATGGAAATGTACGGCTGCAGAGCTCACAGAGGTATGGACGCTCTTTATTGTGTACACGCCGAAAGTGCTTGTCCAAACCACGGGCGTTCGCGAACTCACGGGTGCAAACCGTGCAAGGAAAACGACTCATTTCGACAGGAGCTCCCGTACGGTGCACAAGAAACTTGTGGCGGCGTAAGCCTCTTTCGGTATCGAAACTTTTTTGACAAATATCACAAAGATTAACCTGGCCGTCATGCACTTGAACATGTTCTTCCAGAAGAACAGCAGTTCGGAAGGCTTTTCGGCATTCCGGAAACAAACACTTGAATGAGAAAATTTGTTCTTGGTGTTCTCTCTTGTAATGTACGTTTCTCTGGTTCGCTCGTAGGAAGGAGGCAGCGCACTCAGGAAACGTGCATTTGAATACTTGCTTCACTCTTTTCACACGGAACATGTTGATCAGTTGCTGCTGACGTGCTAACCGCTTCGCTTGCACATTGTCATTCGTTCGCTGTGGTTTGGTATTGGCAGCATATCTTAGCTTGAGATGTCTTGTTCGAGCTTTCTGACGTAATTGCACAAACCGAGCGTGACTGCTCAGTTCAAAGTTTATACTTGAAGCTTTCTCTCTAGCCAGTTTTTCTTGATAGTCAGGATCATCGCATTTGAACAGCCTAAGCTTCAATACTTTCAATTGCACCGGCCCTTCTCGTGACATGGCGGTGTACTCTAAGAAAAAAATTGAAAGGACTGTTGCAACAACATAATCAAGCAACGAGCCGACAAAATAGCAAAATTTTGAAAAAAACCCCATCATACTCTGATAAATAGATTCTTTAGCTTTTTCTGAATATTCCAAATTCCTTAGCTTCTTCCAACACTGCTCCGCGCTCCTGTGAATACCACTAGTTTGAGAAACCACGGAAGAAATTGATTTCCAGAGCTGCTTGGTTATCATATTCAGCCGTGTGTGACTATCCAGAAACTCCTTGTGATTTTTGTACTCGCAAATAAGAGCATTAACTTCATCGGGGGAGAACGGTACGGTTGCTTGCGTAAGGAATCTTCTTCTTTTTGCTTTTCCTTTGGCTTCTTTTTTCACTGGCTTGTAGTCTTCGTCGCTGTCGTCTTCATTCTCTTCAACTTGGTACTCTTCACCTTAGAAAACGATAGAAAGATATAAAACTATAAATATTTAAGTATATTCGAGTACGAAGTGCAATGAATCGCTAATGCTAATGCTCACCTGAACCTGAAGAGTCTGGATCACAGGACTTGGATCGATGGAGTCTTCCTAATTCAGCATCCACCCTTTTCTTACATTGCTCCACTGTTCTTGGATGACCTCGCACGGCGACGACCATTGCTGCAATTTCCTCCCACGGTGTCTTGTCCTTGGAATGCAGCTTGATCACCAATTTTCTCTTTTCATACTCGTCCAGCAAGACTTTCACCTCAGTTGGGGTAAAGTTTTTAGCCCGAGTATGCATTCTGCGATTATTTTCTTCATTTTCTTGATGCTCTGATTTAAATCGCTTCTGCACAGGCTCACCAGCAATATCATCCTGAATGCTCACACCTATAGTGAAGAGTTACATAAAATTGTTAGAAAGGTGAAATACGGGATTTCATCTAATAAAGATGGGTTCAATATCAGTACAGACGATATGGAGTAGAGATTGTCTCAATGCATTCCAATTCAACTTTGATTAATTATACTATGAGAAACGCGATGCTTGATGATCATGCTGTATGTATTAGTACTATGAAAGCTTACAGCAATAGACGATAGAACACACTGGGTTAACCAAATGCATTCCGTGCGTGATTATTGTCGGGGTGTAGCGCACGTCGTGCCATTGTCATTATCCCAATGAGAGAAAGAGTCAACAGGGGTTTGATGCACTTAAACGATAAGAATGTTGTAATTGGATTAAAACTAGGTAGATGCAAGGCTACAAGGTATAGAAGTTCCCGTCCCGATTGAAGCTGTTCTATTTTTATCTTTTTTAATTTTCAACTTTTTTGTGGGCTTTTGTACAAAAATAAAGTCTTTTACTCATAACTAGGTACAATAAATCTTCAATATATAAAAATATAGGATAGAATAACAAGTTGAGTAACAAGTATAACGATTATTAAGGACTATAAAATTTCTCATCAGTATCAGTGCTAAGGTACAAAGTAAGGAGCTGCAGTAAAACAACTATTGAAGTTTTGCATTGGCATTTTAGTTTTTGGCTTCAACTTCTTTAAGGGTCGACATTCCATTTTCAGGAGTTGAAATAGGAATTAGAGGCATGGAAGGAACTGGCTCCGGTTCGCGCTTTGCTCTTGAAAGCGGAGCAGATGAGCCCCCGTACACGTAACGAAACAAGTTGGTGGCCATTGACAGCACCGAAGGGTAACGCTGTCTAGAGGGCTGCGGCTCAGAAAAGCTTGATTGCAGCTTGTAATCCACCGGCTTCCGTGGTCCGTTAGAGAATGTCGACTGTGGAGACCATTGCAAATATTGATTCCCAGAGGTCGACGGGAATTTCTGCTGAGGAAAGCCATTGGAAGGGCCTGTCGAATATTTTCCAACTTGCCACTGAGCGGGAAGCTCAGCAGGCTTAATGCTCGCATATTGGTACACGGGGCTTGTGCTTGGACTAGGAGGATAGTTCGCTTGTGGAGAAGGACCAGAGCTTGGAGGCCCACTGGACTGGGACTGCTGAGTGTTGGAAGAAAGCTGTGAACCACTTGTCGAATAGGCTGACCCTTGACTCGGAAATCCGTTTGAACCACTGGAAAATGAACCGCTTGGTGTTGCGGACTGGTAAGATGGTTGAGAAGAGCTAGGAGAAGGAGAATAGGACTGTGATTCAGGGAATGAGTGAGTCGAGAAGCTCACAGTGGACTGTTGCGGTGGCTGGGAAGAAGGACCTCCGAAAGCGTACTGCTGTTGATATTGGAATTGACTTCCAGGATACTTTTGAATAGGTCTTGAGGGTTTCTCGTAGGGACTAGCACCAGGTCCTGCAGGTTTTGGACGAATGTAGGAAAGAATAGAGGTGGCCATGTCACGGTATCTAACAGCCAGTGGTTTCTGCTGGTATCGCGGTCTGTTGCTTAAACCAGTTGGCTTCTTATACGGTAATGCAGCCAATACCTGTGGCGGTAGCTGTGGGTTCAAGTAGTCCTTGCCCGATGGAGGAGGGCCCTGCTGGGGTTGTGACTGATAAACTGGTGCACCAGAGTTTTGAACATAAGCATTTCCAGTTGGCGGAGTTTTGTACAATTGCTCCAAATATCTTTGAAATTCAGCGTCATTCGATGGTGCTGGATACGCCTGTTGTGAAGCCTGTTGCGGTGCCTGTGGCGAGGGACCATGTGTTTGAATCGCAGGAGTGATCAAGGGCTGGGGTTGTTGCAGAGCGGGTTGCGTGGGAGGAGCATAGTGGTGATGATCGTATTGCTGAACGGAAACTTGTTGGGTGACCTGTGGTGCTCCGGAGTTTCCTTGGAACTGGTTTGAATATGATGGAGAAGGGCCATCCGGTTTGGGCCCTTCTTGGCTAGGAGATGGACCAGAAACGCTAGACGTACTTATCACCGGGAATTCCTTGCTTCTTTCCATTGTGACTGGCGGTGGTGGTCCGGCGGGTGCAGGTGATGGTCCTGAGGATGGATAGTATGGGGCCGGGGCTGGATTTGGGGGATGATTCTCAATCGGCGTTATACTGTACTGAGCCTGTTGATTTTGAACGAGCAGCGGATTCTCAGGGTGAGGACTAAGCCGAAGCTGATTGAACAAATCATCAGCATCGGAAGTAAAATCTTTGAACTGGAAAACACTGTTGTCCGTTGAAAACTGCCGTTGGTTAGACTGCTGAGGACGAAAATCTGACCATTGATGAGTGGCTTGCTGTCTTCTCAGCTCAGCATTTGGTGATGGGGTTCCATAGTATCTTGTACGACTGTAAGTCGCGTCGCAACTTACAACCTGTATTGAATTCAATATCAATGAATTACATTGAGCAAAAATACCTGTTCATCAAATACCAAATTGATTTTAAAATGCGATTCACACTATTCAACAAAAAAACGTATTTTTCCAAAAGTAAAATGCTTAAAAGTGTTGTCTTTAAAGTTTAGCCCGTACAGGTAAATAATATTTTGCGGTAGCCTTGCACTATCAATAGAAACTTAATTTGTTACAATAATAAATGCGATAATCAAAGCTAAAAAGATTGAAGATTAAGAAACGGAAGTGATAAGAGCTGCACTCACCGTCAAGAAAAGGAAGCCGGATATCAGGAGAGCTATTTTGGTGTCCATCTTCACTGAGAGTCAGAATGAGTATGAATCGCACAGTCGGAAGAGCATTTAGTCTTCTTCAGACTTAAAACAATAACTTACAACACACTTTCCCTCAACACGACAAAAATTGAAGATTCACTAGTTTTTTGAAATGCAATTCTGGTTTTGGCTTCTGGCAGTACATCGTAAACACACTGTAGTACGTGTGTAATAAGTGAAAAGGAAAGTTATGCTTTTTTCTTTGGTTTTACCTCGAGATGCTGTCCACGTCCGCCCAAATGCATAACAAAAAACAGTGGGTAATCATCAAAACACTTGAAGTTCACATCATTGAAAGCCATGCGACAACCGGTTTACTCACTTGGAAGAAGAAAAAACTTTCTTTACAGACGCTGTTGTCTGTAAGCACTTACGCCATGTGCCAGCCAAGTTGCAACCCTATTCAGCATCAGCATTCATAGCAATTCAACAACAAATCCCCCAAATTAGTAATTTTTTAGCATGACTCAAGGCAAAAAACACATGTCTACTGCAATTTGATATGACTGCCTATTGTATTGTGTTCGGGACAGGATCTTGAAACCACTCAAGATTGAATCATAGCCACACTCGACTCCGTAATATCTAATATCACAACAGGTTCCCAGAGAAATAATAGGTGCACCAACATGGGCATGCCAAATGTGATGGCAATTAAGTTAAAGGGGTTTTCTTAAGAGAAATCATAATCGAAAAACGAATTCAGGTATTTTGTCACTGTAATTGTTCGTTGCTGCATTTCTCAAACTCAGGCACAGGGTCATTGAATAGCAAATTAATCAAAGGTCAAGGAACTTCCGCTTATGAAGTTCCTTCTATGCATTACCATTACGCATTATGTGTGATGACAATCCACCACACGTAATGACAGCACGGTTTTCTCTATTTCCCAGTACCCACCAGTGCACAGTTGCATAAATACTTTATCGAAATTGAAACAAGATAGAGATTGTGTCAACTCAGAAGTCTAAATTGAATTTTTAACCGCTAATTTTATTGTGCACGAACAAGTTGACCAGCCATAATTGCGATCATAAAAGAAACGCTCTGATTAAATTGCTGAGATTATCGACACGTACAAATACAAAGGTATAAATGGAGTGTGGACTACATACTTGAGTACACTCAATGCGGCTGTGCATTATTTATTTAGCGTGTAACGGTAATGATTCTCAACCGTACCGCAAAACTGACTTTAATTCCATGATTAGCTAATGCCACCTTGTAATGTCTTGAACCAATTGATTTCTATTCTGAATCTCAAGCATTATTTTTAGTATTACGCAAATGTTCGTCCTAATCCTACCTAATGTGCAGTTCTTTTTGAATGACAGCATGCCAATCATTTTCCCAAGTAAGGCCAAACAAACGTGTAAACGAGTGAAAAGTCATTTTGTACTTACCGTCATATTTAATGTCGGATAGATCAGCTAGACACATAGAAATGTCTCCGTTGTTCCTGGATTTCAAATCAGTGAATTTCTTTTTGCACTGCTCTGCGCTCCTGTTTGTTCCTTCAACTGAACTGACAATTCTAGCAATCTCGCTCCACAAGTTGAGCTTCTCATCATAATCTGGACACCCAGGGCCTTGAAGATCCTCCTTTCGCTTTTGGTATTCGATAATGAAGGCCTTTAGCTCTCTTCTGGTGAAATTTTTTGCCCTTCTTGTACAGCTAGTGGTTTTAGAGGAGTCTTCTGACACAGAAATCGTGTATTCATGTTTCAAAACGTTTCCTCTTTCCAGTACTGGTACCGGTACTACTTGTTGAACTGGCGGTGGTGGTTCTGAGACTGCTGAATGTCACATTTACATTATGTATATTAGATTAAAAAAGATAGCTACATGCTACACTTAAACTCTTAAGAAAATTTTTGCCACCGGAATTCTAATGACTCATTCTCTCAGTAAAAATATCTTGAATACAAGGTTTATTTTAGCTCACCTTCATCTTCAATGTGGGACAGACTGAGTAGATAGCTTGAAAGGTCGTCGTTTGACCGGTACTTTAATTGCAACAACTTTTTCTTGCATTGAGGTACACTCCTTTCTTCTCCATCCACAGAGCTCACAATTGCAGCAATTTCGCACCAGAGCCTGTGCTTTTCATATTTGTCTGAGTTTTCAGTCTCATTGGACAAAATACTTTTACGTTTGTCATACTCAATGAGAATAGCCTTAATTTCTCTGTGACTGAAGTTATTGCTTCTTCGTTTTGGCGTCAGGTCGGAATTCTCTTCAAATATTTCGCCATTCGAGTCTTGATTGAAATATATAGCATACGCGTCCACATTAACCTTCGATTCTGCAAAGATAGTAATTACAGGTAATATGCCATAGTGCAACTTGGTTTCCTATTTTGCTGAGAAGCAGCGTGTAATTTAAAACAGTTTCTTTAAAAAACAAAAATCCAGATTAAAAAAAACGAACTATTTACAGTAATAAGTACCTGAAATCGCTGATGTTAATTTATGTCACCTGATTGAAATCATCCATCCCTACTGACTTTTTAGTAATAAAATCTAAGCATTCAGCTCCAGTGGAGCTGAATGCTAAAAGTGTGGAGTAAGGTTAGTAAAGTGTGGAGCTGCTCCACACTTTACTAATCAAAATAAGATGTGCACGAAAACTTACCGTCGAAGTCAATGTGGGATAGACTGGCAAGACAGTTAGCTGGGTCACCGTTGCCCCTGCACTTCAAATCACTGAATTTCTTTTTACACTGTTCTACGCTCCTAAGCGTGCCTTCTACAGAACTCACTATGGCAGCAATCTCGGCCCACAAGATAAGTTTCTCTCTGGATTTTATAGGTCCAGGACCTTCCAGAACCGGCTTCCTCTTTTCGTATGCCATAATCAAGGCTTTAATTTCTAGTTGAGAAAAGTTCTTATTCCGCCGGAACTTGGAATTCGTTTCTGAACAATCGTCAGTGTCCAAATTATCGTGACATCCTAATCCTGGCTTTTTTTCTCCTCGAAAACGGGCTAGTATTTCTTCTCCTGGCAGCTCAGACTCTGTAGAGAATTCGGAAAGCTGATTAGGCCAATTTGGTAACAGTAACAATATTTTAAACTCATCAGACTAATCTTAAGATTACTGATGCGTTCCAAATTTTCAAAAACAGGAAAAAGTACTTAAGTAACGCTTAATGTTCAGAGAAATAGTATGTTTTGAAAAAGAAACCTTGTAAAGGGTTACCTTCATAATCAATGTGTGACAGACTTTCTAGCAGTTGCTCAGACAAGGCACTGCTTTGCACATCTTGCAACTTTTTCTTGCACTGTCTTATGCCCCTGTTTAAACCCTCGACGGAGCTCACTAATGCAGCAATTTCGGCCCAGAGGTTGAGTTTTATATCAGACGTTTCAGATTCTGGTCCTTCCAGAACATCCTTTCGCTTTTCATATTCCACAAGAAAAGCCTTAGTTTCCTGTTCACTAAAATCTTTTTCCTTGGCAATTAATTTATTTGAACCTTCTCCTCCACCAAATATTTCATAGCTTGAAATGTCTCTGGAATTCTGATTAGGATTGAACTGTGGACTTTCTTCAGCGGTTACCTGTAATTCTTCAGTGCACATAATAGGTATAAAGAAGAGTATATTAATGCCTTAAGTATTAAAATTGCTTGCGTACTACTAAGCATGTAACAGTTTTATAAGGTTAGCAGCATCATTTCTCCTTACCGTGGTAATAAACATCGGATAGACCAAGTAGAGCTGTCGATAGATCTCCGTTGTTTCTCAACTTTAAGTCAAGGATTTTCTTTTTGCACTGATCTATGTTTCTGGGTGTTCCATCGATAGAACTCACGATTTTAGCGATTTCACTCCAGAGTTGAAGTCTTCTTTGCTTGTCAGAGCTTGGGTGTCGACGAGGAGCTTCTAAAAGACCGCTTCGCTTCTGGTATTCCATTAGGAGAGCTTTTAATCCTCTTTTTGTGTAATTCTTAGTCCTTCTGTATTCCATCTCATTTTGCTCATCTAATTCCGAAAAATGCTCAGCTTCTACGTAGAATTGCTCTGGTTCTTTGGAAAACTTTTTTTCATGGTCTCTGAAGCTGGCGTTTATTTCTTTCGCCGGTTCCTCAGGCTCTAAGACAAATGGAAAGTACCTAATATGATCAACCATGGATTATCATCTGGTTATTCTAGCTAAATGCCATATTGGCGAATAAATCAGGGAAGGATTAAGACGAACCCACGTCAACATTCCTATATTTATCAGTGAATCCTGATTCCAGAAGTGGCCAATACATACCTACGTATTCAATGTGAGATAAGCTTTGTAGTTTCCTTGTAAGATCGCCACAACAATTTGTCTTTAATTGACTGTATTTCTTCTTGCACTGATCTATTGTCCTGTGCACTCCTTCAATGGAGCTCACTATAGCAGCAATTTCGGACCAGAGATTGAGCTTTATATCATTGCTGGGTTTTCCAGGTCCAGTCGCAGACAAAATGGATTTACGCTTCTCGTATTCAACAAGAAATGCCTTAGTTTCTCTATCAGTGAAATTTTTAGTTCTGCAAGTCGGCGTTAATTCTGTAGCATCTTCTCCTCCAAATATTTCGAAGTCTAAAATGTCTTTGAAGCTTGCATTCAGATTTGAAGTGAAGTTTTGGCTAGCCGTGGTTGTTACATGTGACTGTGAATCTATAACAGGAATGACGAAATGTGGTAAAATACATGATACTTTTATTACCAGTCGTTAATGCCTTACACATTTGTCAAACAAAACAAGTTTAAATTACCTGGATCACCGTCGTCGTGAGGTTCAGCAGCTTCTGTCGATGCCTGATCATTAACAATAAGTTTTACATCGCTGATGTCACCTGGGCCAAAAAATGATTCCATTTCGTTGTCTGTCATGAGGAAAGGTAAACAGATATATCAGTGAATAGCGAATGATGCAGTTTTGTGCCATGTTCGCGCATCATTCGTAGTGTTTCAAACGAGGGGAATTACCATCGTCATCGTGAAACAGATCAGTTTTACAATCCCAACTGTTGACTGCAGGGGTTTCAACTTCTTCATCTGAGTGAAGGGAAGAATTTTTGCTCTCCAAACGATCTTCAAATTGCAAATGATTGACATCTGCTTCGGATTCTTCGACTGAAGAGACAGATGGAAAGCCTTCGCCTTCATCGATACTGTACGACGGAATGTCTAGCTTGAGGGCTGTATTATCAGGCGCAAAATAAAAGGTTGTTATAAGTTTTCCGTATTGCGCATGCGATAATTATCAATAAGCTGTTATTTATCATATTACCATTGACAATACATTGACGCAGTTCAAAAGCACTGAGGTGAGTGGTTGCTGAAAGTGATGAGCTCGTTTCGACTACTGTTTTCGTGCTTGAAAACCCCATTACTAATAGTTTCTCTATATCTGTAGAAATGGACTCCATTCTTCTCTGCAGCGCTTCCAATTCTTCTAAGACCAATTGTGCCTCAAAAACTTTTTCATGACAGGTTGAGCACATGGAGCAATTCAGAAGGTTCTCTTCGAAATTGAGTCCTCGGGTCGACTTTAAGTTAAGAATTCGACAAAGAGAGATGACAAGGTCTTCAGATAACGTCAGATTATTTTGAAGGTTCACGGATTGAGAGCAGAAAAGACAGTAGTCCGCCGGCTCTCTGGTTCTGAGATCATGACCATCCGCTTCCGCATCTACTAAAGGATTAGACGCGTGAGCAATAGTTTGTGTACGGCCAAACAATAGAAACAAAGTTTAACTTCACCAATCATTTTGGCTGCTATTTCTAATTTCTAATCACCTTCTTCTGGAAGAGCAGACGTGGCAGAAGAGATAGGAGTGTGCTTCAAGTTGGTAATTTTTCGTCGACACTGGTCTATAGTTCTTTTAATTCCAGTTACTGCCGAGACGAGGGACGATATAGTGAGCCAAGCAAGTTTACGCTTGTCAGGGTCATTCAGCTGCTCTTGCCGTGCTTTATACTCGTGGAGCAAGACACAGTTCTCTTCTTCTGAAAAATTCTCAGACCGCCGGCTACGGCGAGACGCCATTGTATAATAATGATTGGTTGCGTTAACTCTTCCCCCGGTCCGGATTACTTATTCTTCTGATCCACCACTGTTAATGTGGCGAATGCTATGTTGATGCTGAATTACAAATTATTGACCGCTGTATTTCTTAAAAGACTGGACTGACTGGCTACTTCGTGACATCAACCTCGGACTTTCCTGTGAGAGAAAATTGATATTAATGACTGATTTATACTGATATTAATCATCCTAAGGTCTGCTTTTGCTGGCTGTATTTTACAACAGCAGCATCTGTGATATACTTTAACCTGTCACCTGTGACCTGATGATAATGTTGTTATATATGTAGCTGTTCAAGGTTCAAGCACGCGACACGCACGCGTGACGCGAAAGGGCAGCGGATGAAAGAAGTCGTCCGATTTTTATTGTCGAAAGACGAAATCACAGTAACATAACAAAGTATTATGATTAAGCATCTCGATTCACGATTACGAATTTAGAGATAACTATTGACTATACTGCAATCGACGATTTGGGAAGATCAGCGATCAGCGTACTGTAAATTGTAAACATTTAGACAAAACTACCGCGTATTCCCTGCTCGAGTTGCTCTCGAACATGATGTAGCTGCATGAGTAGTCCTTATTAGGAGCATTTTTATTTTTCGGCTGTTTTCTTTAATTCGGGTATGATTTTTTTCAACTAAAAGCCTTGCATTTGATTTTTACTACACGTGCTCTTTGCGATTTGCGACCGTGATCTTGATGTGCCAAGTGCGGTTTTCCTGATGATAATTACCAAATAGAATTAAGTTTAGTAGACGTTTACAACTTTTAGGGCTCATCTTCAGTTAAACCTATTGTTGAATTCGTGTAGATTGAACGTGACGAGGAAGTCATTTTTAATTATTATAGCTGATCTTTATTATCGACACGAGGAGAAGATTGCAAAATTACTTTTATTATTTAACGCACCTGGTAGGTAAAGTTGGAGTGCTATTTATTTAATATTGCAGGAAGCACAGCATTCAGTTCTAACTTCTAACCTACAGCAGTGATAACAAAATTGACGCATTATCATTTTTCTATAGCTTTATTCGTGTTGTTCCACCTATAAATTGAATCCTACTACTAAAAATACTTCAAACTTCATAGCTTCTGTTCCGAGTTTAACTGGGTTGTTAGTTGCGAATTGGGATTTCTGCATGGTAGGGCTTTGGTTCTCAATTTTAATTCAGCCATGAAGTTAGCTCTTCTATTCATTTTTTCGTGCTCCGCATTTTTCACGCCGGTTTCGACGGGGAAAATTTTATTTCTGTTTCCGATAGCCACGAAGAGTCACAAAAATGTGTTCGACCCCTT
>VNWX01001602.1:0-14648 GCA_009869905.1 Ceratophysella communis | reverse complement strand
GGTGTATTCCACACACGAGTAGAAAGTGGAATCCTCACTGCGAGCAGAGGTTGGCGGAGTTTTATTCGATGGTCGTACATTCTGTGCTTCTTCCGAATGCTGTGACTGTGATACTAGTGGCTCCTTCGAGTCATGTGCCTTCGATACCAGTGGTTTGCCCAACTGTTGTGCCTGAGATGCTAGAGGCTCGGTTGATTGCTGTCCCTGCGATAATCGTGGTTTGCCTGATTGCTGTGTTTCCGACACTAGTGGTTCGCTCGATTGCTGTGCCTGCATATCCTTTGGTTTTTCTGGTTCCAGGACAATTCTTGTCCCTGAATTTTGTTCAAGTGAAGACAGCTCAACAATCGGAGGCGGTGGTAGTGATGGAAGTGGAACATTGAGGTGAACCGGAGCCGGTTTCTGCTTCTGAACTGACTTAGGGACTGGTTGTGTAGGAATCTTGAACCCTGGAGTACTCTCGACTTCAGACTTCTTTGGTGTCCACTTCCGAGGTGAGGAAGGCATGATTTGGGGCTTCTCTTGTGCTTTAAGGGTAAGAGTCTCAAAAGCTTGAACAGCCTCTGATACAAGGCTGCTGCCATCGAAAGCAAGTCTTTTGGCTTGCTGTGAACGTTTTTGCTCCAAATGAGAACTAAAGTCAAAATTTTTAGGCAGCTCATGACGAAGGCCACGAGGAGAGTCGACGTCAGGGGAGCGGACTCGTTTTTTGGCTCCTGTGACGATATCCTTGGCCGGGGCGAATTTGAACACTTTATTCTTCTGTAGTAAAAAAGAGAAAAAATACTTGTGCTATTTAATTTAATATTTATATTATGAGTGCATAATTCCAAAAAAACGCAGAAGTAAAAATCAGGCTCGATACTAGTAGCTCATTCTCATTCTACGATCCCGATTCTGCTCGTCGCTTGCGTTGGGGATGCTGGAGTCAGAATCGCTTACTTATCATTAGAGAACCTCAACGGTAAAGCGAATCGGCCGAGTGTGAATCAGAATCAGCTTTTAGCACTATTTCAGATAGGTCTGCCACTCAACACTCAAACTGCTTGTTACCAAAACAAATTGATACTTGAAAGTGCTGTTTTTTAAGCTTTCCAAAAATCTTAATTTTTGAACTGATATCATGTTTTGCTGATACCAGAGTGGAGGACTATCTACTCGGAGCAATTTAATTTATTCTAAGTTTAAAAAATTTACAAAAACTTTCAACATGATGGAACCATAAGCCATTGTCGGCTGCGAAAGTTCCTAAGTTGGCTTAGTATTAAATTCACCTCTGATTTGGAAACCCCACGGGTTAATTCAACTAAAATAGTACAAGACTAACGCGTAAGACGCGAAACGGCGGGTTGTTATCGTTATCATAAAAAGAGGAATAGTTCGACGTTCGACGTAATCCCCATTCGAAAAGTTATTTTAAAATTTCGCCCAAGCATGAATGATAATTAGGCTTTAACATTAATTAAATCTTGATGGGGAGCTCGCGAGCTGTAGGTGCAAAATGTCGTGTCGCATAGTACGGCGGCAATGATGCTAATTTTAAGATTACCAGAGCAAATTTAAATGAGTATGAAATTACTTTTACCTTTCCAGTAGCCTTTTTAGCCGTGACATCTTCTGCTTCTCTCGTTGAGGTTTCTAAAAAAAAACAATAACATAAGTTAACGTGCTGGTTTTAATTTAGTAAAAGATAGATGAGTAATTCGGCTACCATTTATTTGCGCTTGCGATTTGCCATTATTTGGGAAGTTTTGCGCATAAGGATCCTCTCTTTTCTAATTTGAATCTAAAATGCAAACCTAACCCAACATCATGCAAATAGCCTGAGTTTAGCTGAATGGAGAATGTATATTTTCATGTTCGTTTAATAAACAAGAATTTTGCACTACCTGTGCTTCCAATTATTGCACGAAACTTCTAAGAGTAATAGGCAACAACTATAGTACCGAGAGTGCCGTTTTTAGCCTGTCGGATGGATTAGTGTAATGGTGAATTGATCCTAGAGTTCGGGTTACCCAAGAGTCGAGAATCGAGGGTAGTGTTTTTGTGTAACACCTGAATACGAAAATTCTTGATATTCTTACTATGTGCATACTGTAATGTGGTAACATTAAAATCGACAGTGCATGCAACCCACCCCTTATGATGTAGGTAACCCAATGTCTTTCAATTTTTTATCCTCATAAATAATAAATAAAATAACATTTCTGGGACTCTGGGACGTACCATGAGCTACCTTCCTGGATCTCAGGTTCCGAATGAGAGGTGTTTGCTGAATTGCTCGCCGTGGATCCTGTTTATTTTGAGTCCAATTTTTCTTTGTCTGGTCCACCGCGGTTTTTATGTAGTTCATTGACTCCTGCAAATTCAATACAATGCAGATATGGTTCAATGTTTAATGTTTAAGTATTGAGTAGACTTGAAAGGCCAAAGCCAAATATAAGTTACAAACAAAGGCAGGTATTTCAGCAAAACAGCAATTATTAGCGCATGGAATTTTGTTAGCAAATCCTTCAGCATGGTTAATTTTGTTTTGCCCGTGGTTCTCATCCTATTTTTTGGCAACAAAAGTTAAAACAAAAACGTTCACCCGGAAAGCGAAAACAACGCAAAACTGCTACAACAATAAAGCATATATTGAAGTTGACGCCCTAAAGATAAGCCCACAAAAAAACTAGCACTCGACTCACGCTAAGAGCAGTTGTTGTCTTTAGGGTAATCTGCAGAATTCGAGTTTCCCATGACCCACCGGGACCAAGCTTTTTTACCACGTTACGAAGTTGTCGTCTGTCTTGCTCTACCTGCTCGTCGTCACGTGTAGGCTTTCTTGTCACAGCTTTTGTAGCGGGTTTAGCCTCAGCCCTAGGCTTCTTAATCACCACGAAACCACTGGACCTGCGGGCCTTGCGGGATGTCTTGACTGAGACTGCAGCTGAAATACCAATAGAATTCCGCTTGAACAAATTCCGTTTGGGACGATCATTTGCAATACAGCGGTCAACTTCAACTGGTGAGTCCTCAGCGATGTCTACAACTTCAACTGGAGACTCAGGAGGTAAGGATGTCTTATTTCTAGGTTTACGTGGAGTTCTTGTCTTTTTGACCGCCTTGAGAGCGCGTGGAGGCGTAGGGTCCCGTGTACGTAGGTTGCGCATTTCGGATGAGTCGGATCCAGCTGTGGTGACCAGGATTGAACGAACTGAATCCCTTGTCATGGATTGTTCTCGTTTCGCCTGAGCCGGACGTTTCTTATTATACTTTGAGGGCAGATATTTATCTGGTTTGGCTTTATTTCGAGGTGGATATCGTGACAATACCTCAGCCTCTGGTTGTTCCCGAGAAACCTCTGGCTCGTCAGGAATGGAAATAACTGGTTTAGATTTCACATTGCCCTTGGTCTTCTTTTTCTTGGGTGAGGCAAAGGTCCCTGGCGAATCTTGGATTACAGATTTAGGCAGAGGTTTAGAAGGAGTAGCTCGAGGTGTGTGAGAGGTCATAGTAATGGACATGGCCGGATTGTATACTTGCCGCCCAGTATGGCTGGCTGGGCCAGGTTTCCTTTTCACAGCGGTTTTTGTGGGCTCTTGTGGTTTTGCCTCCTTAGCTTTTTCCTTTTTCTGTATTTTTGTTTCCTTGATATCCTTTTCAACAGGCTCATTTTCTTTCGTATTGGTCTCGTCGGCCTTCTTCCGCATCGCTCGAGTGACAGGCATTTTGAAAATAGATTCAGATTCTGAAATTAATGAGGCAAGACTACAGTTAGACTTAAATTAAAGACTGAAGGAAAACAAAAGCAAATACATGATCTACAGGTACAGAACAGGAGTGGTGTTACCCGGTGGTGAGGCATGACTGTATTATTTTAATTATTAAAATAAAATGGCAAAGTGTCCCTCAAGAATAATATTAAATAGTTGCGACGGCAGTCACAATAATACTTATAATGTTGAGTCAGTCCTCACTCCCGCATCGCGCTTCATGTTTTCGTTCAGGCTCCAACAAACCAGTGAAGGAGCACGTAATAACGAGAGGAAACTGATGTTGGGAAGGAAATTAGAGGAGTTATGGCAAAGCTGATACTTGACAATTACATTAAATTGGTTCCTCCTCCCTCCTACTGCAAAATAATGGAACTAGACAATGATTCCTCTAGAATGAATATTGTATGACTGTAATCTTATCATTTCTTCAGCCCAGTATTCCCAAAAATAAATAATACATAAAACCTGCCGCAATTCGTCACGTCAGCTGCCCAACGTAAAACTTGTGAACCGCACGTGAATGATGAATTCGGTGGATGATCAGTTCAATCATGGTGCGCTACAAGCTGCGGTCTGCGGTACCTGTCTGTGAGAACTTTGAACAGCTTGGTAAGGCCGAAGCTTACGTGTTGTCTGTGAGTTTGGAGGAATTTGATGACTGCTAGCGTGTGAGCTTGGGCTAGATTGCTAGTTCAGATTTTTTTTAATACGCTACTAACTTGACAAGCAACAACCAATAAACAATAAATATTCTTAAAGGCAGTTTGAGTCTTAAATTCCCTCTGATTGAAGTTTTTGCATTGGAATTCGAAATATATAAAACAAACTACAAAACAAATAGTGCGAGTGACATGTACAATGCAAGTAGCTTTCAATCAGGGTTGTACAACTGCCGGGACAGATTAAACACAACAACAATGCCATAAACGAAATGAAAATGAAAAATACAATACACAACTGAAATAAGAATCATTAAATTGATTTAAAAATATTTAACGTACCTGTATAAAACTAAACTTTAAGTAATATCTGAAGAAACGGTCAACAGTACACTTGACAGTGATGCTTAGTTTGTCCTTACAAGGTTGAAGGTAGGTTGTAGGTCATAGGTGTTCTGTAATAATCAATCAGCTAGCCTCGATCCGATCACCGATATCCGAAGTTCGACGGCCGAGATCCGACAATCAACACTGCGGACGGTCAGAAAAAAAAACGTCATGACACATTATAACGGTTTCCAGTGTGCTGAACTGCCACGCGTACGCAACAGCTAATAGCCATGAACATTTTTACTTTAAAATTTAGAAAATACATACTTACCGCTGTTGTCCGTTATCCGTAAGCCTGTTTACCAGGACAGAGAGAGAGAGAGAGAATGACTGACAAAGTCAACTGTAGACCCACCTTCTACTTCCAACTTCCTGTCAGCTGTCGGCTGCTTACCCAGTGACAGTTGACAGTGACCGACCAATGAAGACCTGAGCGGCGAAGGACGTGAACCCTTGGTGATGTTCTGTCCTCAACGGCCATCCAGTACTAGTGACTAGCATTCAGGCGAGAAGGAGCAGGACAAGACAAGACTACACAAAAACAGCAGCAGCAGCAGGTAGTCAACTCCTCCTTCTTGCCTTTCTCGACCAACAACACTCAAAATAACGAATGACACTCACCGTATTATTTACGCTGTAAAGCTTAGTATTTAATGTAAAAATATATGGTAAGAAGAGTGCAATCCTTTGCAAACGCTGAAGAATCAGTTGAGAAACACACGCCTAGACCGTGCTGCCTTATTCACCCACGCTGGTAAGAAAGCATTATCAGTACAACGGGAGTGGGTATGTGTGTTTTTACATCAAAAGACCCTGTCAGCAGCGGCCTGAGGTTTCCCGCCTAGTTGGCCTCTGCAATCGAGCCAGACCGCTCTCGTGTTTTTTGACAAAATTCCAGCCCTCGTGCTTCGTGCTCAACCGGAATAAATACTTCGCAGGGTGGAGGGTAGCTACCCCACGCCACATACCAATCAGGGTAGCAGATGCGCAAATTAAAGACTTGCTCGATTAGTAAATCTCGATGGACTTGCTGTTGTTAGCTTTTTCCTGTAACTGACATTCTTCCTTTTAACAAGAATTACCTAGGTATGCATCTATGGCTAGCTGGATTGCTGAAGATAAATTTGAATAGCGAAACCACATTTAAATAAGAAAAATGAATTACAAAAAATTCAATTTATTCATGTAAGTATTTGATATTAGCTAAACCTTCTCACGCGTATTTAATTCTCCATACATCAGTATCATTTTGGGTTGGGATTAGGATGTATCCAGATCCAGGATTAATTATATGCATGTGATTGTATTATCAATGGCAATTGCAGCGAAAACTTTTCTAAATTGATTTAAAAGTAAAGGTGTGAATAGATAGTGGACATTCAAAATTATTCAACCATGAAGCCAATTTCCGGAATGAAACCCTGAGTAACGCCGGTATACTTCGTGTTGTTTTCATTGCGGAATTCAAACTTGACAACTCTTTCACTCCCGTCAGTCAACTTGAAATCCAACGAAGTACCAACTCCATTTTCCGCAGTGTACTGATTTCCATAGAAGTCGCCCTGAAAATATCCACGACAATTGGATTAGGTGATAAACTGGTACTACGGGTATTTTTGAGAACAAACACTGAAGACATTCATTTGCCACAAAACTGTCACACAAAGCAAGAAGTCACCCATTTCTATAAGCTGCTGGAATTTAATTAGCCTATAACTAAAACTACTTACAGAAATAACGGCGAAAGACAAAGTATACCATTCGCCTTTTCGAAGGTAGACTGGTTCATTAAAGCTGATATGACGCACTTGGGTGATTTGGCTTGTAACCCCGCGTATGTTCTCAGTTTTAACTGCCATGGTCTGGTTATCATCTTTGATTTGAGTTTTCACTGTCAGGGAATCGGAGGAAGTCCCATCCGGTAGACCCTTTGCCATTCCGTGACCTGCTCTGCAGGTAAAACTTCCGGCATATTGTTCCCCGTAGGTACAACCCTGTGTGGTACACTTAAGAATCCCTGTCGCTGCTGGTGGAAATGTGCTATTTATTCCAAAGCTGGTGATCCAAATCGATGAATTGGATTTTACGCTAGAAAAAATTCGAAATACAAAATAAGACAGCTTTAAATAACCATAACGAAACAGTTAAATCAAATGAAACCTCGAGCTTCGAGTTTGGTGTGAGTTTCAGCTATTTATGTAAATAATTATTCCGGTAACTTTTAAGCGTTTACCGAATGGAGTGCTCCAAACCCGATGCTGGCAAGTAAGTTTTGCCTGTACTAATTCCAGTAACGAGGTCCATAACAGGCTTCTGGCTTTTAACCAATCTCTTCAAGACAAGGTTCGATCCAGTAGGTAAATAACGAGCTCTAGATTTTGTATTAAAAATTCCAGGCGGAATAGACTCCCTGCAAATATATTCGAATATAGAATGGATCATTAGTTAACTATTTAAAAATCAATCTTAAACATGAACTTTAGACCTACAGGCTCAAAATACTCTGAATTGTTGGACTTCCGCGTTATACTTAACTTTTCACCCAATTCTTAATAATGGCGTACCTGTCCTCCTGCTTTACGCTGAAGTACATTAGAATTGACACAACTTCCTCCATAAGCAACACATTTGTCGGAGAAACTTTTAAAGCAAAGTCCGTGGAATTCATTAGTGGGAAGCGAATGAGTGGAATGACATTTTCCAATATCGAGCGCAGATACTTGTGAGTCTCCAGACAGTTCTGACGCTTGCATTCAGCTCGTGCCCAACTGGTATTGAAAGCATCATTAAAATCATAGCTAGTATTAAACTTATACAATACATACATACAGGCATCCGCTTTACGTCAGAATATAACTAACAAACATACTTCATAACCGCTTCAAATAAGTCCACTTCATTGGGTATTTCCAGAGCATCGCTAGCCACAATCTTAGTCAATTCCTCAATGCTAAGTTCAAGGAACGCCGGAGATTTGATAAGCTTTCGTGCAAAACTAAATGAACATATGAAAAAGAAACAGTATTTAACTTTTTTGTGAATTGGTGTATACCGAGTGAACTAATGAAATCAGGTTTAAGGGATTGCTAATTGCTACTGCGTGCCGCACCTGCCGATACTTTCCAAGGCCCTTTCACTCAAATCCACATCGTTGTACTTAAGGGCTTGTTGAAAAACCTTCAACGAATTGTCTTCCGTCAGGCCTCCGCCAACTAATTCGACGCATAAATTGATCAAGTTCTGGACTTCATATTTGGTCGCAGCTTTAAGAAGTGCCAGCGCCTCCTCTATGTTCTCCGTGCACTTGCCAGTGTAAAAGTACTGTAAACGGATCAATAAAACATTCCATTTTACCTCGGGTTAATTTGTTACGATAGTCAAGTTGTGCCGAATTGGCGGACTTGTAAAGTTTAAGGAAATTTACCTTGAGCAAGAGATTGAATTCGTTCGGTTCCAAATCAGGAACGTCGAATGAAATTTTGTCATTGTTTGTATTGAAGAGTTCATCGAAGACCTTAGAGCCGTTGCGCAGGACTAATCGATGAACTTTGAACTCCTCTTTTTCTGCACCCAGGAGAAACGTAACGTCGCTCCAACGGCCGGACTTCAAAGTCTGTTCCCAACTCTGTGTATGACCATCACTCGCTGACTGCAAATTTAACTGCAAAGTTTCTTTATTATCTGGAGGATCATAACAATGATTGTCCTCATCCTCATAACCTGGCTCAGATCCATAACCATGCTCATCATGATAAGACATTATTGAATTATAAACTATGTAACCCTGGCTGCTTGTTGCTACGGTTCTTCTTTGGACCTCTGACATCACGGCAGAAATTTCCAACAAATTTTGCTCAGGAACGAACGGTGGGCACGGCACAAGTAAGTGCCAACAGACAGTAACAGTAAAACTCTTGTTTGGGAACACTGAAAGACAACTGAAGCACTTCGACCCGATGCTAGCTGATAACTGAAATGAACTAAACTGACGTTGAGGACAAAGCCAGCCCAGAAGTAAACTACACAGGTACATACATGCATGCTAGATACGAAAATGTTGTATGAACGTACGACGCACTACGTAGTAGGTACTACTGCCTTCGCTGCTGCTGTGGAGAACTTGTAAAGATGAAAGATAAAAGAAAGTCAGCAAACCTTAGCTTGGTACCTATGTATGATTCGGTTCGGAGTCAAAATACTGATAAGAAGGACAAATTATGTTTTTCCTTTCGGTCGTCGTCGTCGGTTCGAGGTTCGAGCTTTGGAGGCTGGAGAGGACAGGCATAATCGTGTATCGTATTTAAGTATACCTACTTATATGTTAGCTTAGAAACGGAAACGTATGTAGTAAATACAAAATCCAAACCAGACACTACTTTATTAGTTTGGAAACTGTCGTGTCTCGTCGGCGGCGTCGTATTCTGGTCTGTCTGACTGTCTGGAGCCAAGTTAATTACTGTCCTCACAGGGAAGGAAGGGGGAATAATATTGTCTCCTTATTCATAAACTAGAATTTAACCCGATCTACGCTCGGGAGGCGCAAAATACCCGGACCTAGAACTCACCCGGGTAGTTAGTAAACGAACTTTCGTTCAATTCTTTCATTTCCGGCCAGATTTAAAAAGTTTTACCCGGTTTAGTATGAATTGCACAAATGTCCATAGGGAAGTATTCCATTATCAGATAAGAACACGGGGTCAAATTTAACCGTGTGACCCCAAAATGAGGTCAAAGGGAAGGGCAAAAGTAAAGACCAATTGCGCCTTACTCCTTACACACATAGTACCCAATTATCAAATAAGAACGCTGGGTCATATTATGGACCGCTCCCCTCCCATAGGTCAAACTAAAAGTGCTGATACATGCCACTTTGGGGTTCAAATGGAAGGTCAAATTCATGAACGATCAATTGCGCTTTACTCCCTATACCCATAAGTACCTGATTATGAAATTAAAAAAATTGGGTTAAATTTTGACCTTGTGACCCCGATTTGGGGTCAAAGGGAGGGTTAAATTTAGGAAAGACCTATTGCCCTTACTCCCTGTACCCATAAGTACCCGATTATCAAATAAAAACACGGGGTCGGATGTTGACCTTGTGACCCCGATTTGAGGTCAAAGGGAGAGTCGAATTCAGGAAAGACGTATCGCGCCTTACTTCTTATACCCAGAAGTACTCGATTATCAAATGAAAACGCGGGATTACAATTTGACCTTTTGACCTTACCTGGCGGTCAAACTAAGGGTCACTGGCATATGCCGTTAGCTGTCACGCATTAGTACAGGCCTAATAAACATAATTTTATAAGCAGAAAAAAATTAATTTTAAATTTTGACCCGACTTTGACCTAGGGTCAAAGGTCAGGTGGTCAAGGGTCAAATTTAACCGCATCGCTCTAAGCCCTGGAAAATTAGCTAAATTTTGACGTATTGTTTCATCCCTGTACGTTGCTTCGTTCAGGAGAAGATAGTGGACTAACTTTCTTTGACCCAGGGTCAAAGTTGCAAACGTCAAGGGTCAATGAAATTTTGTTTTTAGAAACCTTAGGAAATTAGCTACATTTTGACGTATCGCTCATCCCTTTACGTAGCTCCGTTTAGGAGGAGATAGTGATCAAGATTTGATTGCCATGCACTTGTGTAGGATACGTACACACATACAAAGTACGATTTTATGAATATAGATTCGTTTTGGTGTTCGTACAAACAAACAGACATTTGCCATTGCAGTGTATGTCTTCTTACATGCATATGTAATGTATGACCACATCATACATTGGGAGAGTGAGAGCCAAGCAGAAGGCACCAGGTCTCCTTTGCAAACGGAACTTCCCATATCGTATTCCCCGCAGCTCCGGAAGAATAGAGAACGGGAGTACGATATGTCCCATATCAACACTACATTGTTGACGTTGACTTGCGGAGAACTTCTTGTCTGGGCTGAAAGCTTCTTTCACTAATGGACATGACAGGTCAATGGTATCAGCTAATTCAAATATGGGCTATCTAGGTGACCTCTAAAGTCAGGTCACGGCAGGAGTAAACATGTTGTTTTCAGGAAAGGGTGGCATGTGAGGTGTCATGTCCCTATGTCAGGCGTCAGGCCCTATGGCGGGTACAATACAGCAATGAATAATGTCGGGTTTGACCTTTGACCTCTCCAGGGGTCACCAGAGTTCAAACTTTGCGTAATACAGCATTCGAATCGCTGCCATTCGATTAACGTGTCGACTAGACTGGATTTGGCCTTTGACCTCTCGAGGGGTCACCAGAGGTAGCTTTAACATTTGACGCCACTATGGGCCAACGTAGCGCCCTGTTTCCGCAGTTGTTTACATTCCGCCCTAAGGGGTTTATTGATTGTAAAATTAGTGATTAGATATTAGATACAAATTTCTTTTCTAAGCGTTTACTGAACTTACGATTCTACCAAACAAGTTGAGGACACTGGCAGTGTGGCAGTGTAACGCTGCCGACGAATCAAGGTAAAAAATTACAACATTTTCTCGGTACTTATATGTATGGTTCAAAAAGACAACCAGCCAAACAAAAATCACTAAGATTCCAATCTCGTAATCAACAGTAGTCAGCCTTAGTCAGTCATTATGTAGGGTACAGCATTCTGAATTCGAATTCCGAATATCCGAGCCTCATTTGGCTCTAGATTAAAGAAATGTTACTTACTTGCTTCGTGTAGACAGCAGTTCCCACTGAAAAGCTTCTCTTCGATATACCGGTATATACACTCTGTAAAAATATAAAATTCCAGGAAGAAATGAAATCTAAGAAATATATCGTATCGTGCCTGTCAATTTGTATTTTTATATTGCATTGTCATTCCACATTCGTTCTTCCTTCAATAGGCAGTAAAGCTTTTGCTATATTGTTATTTTGATACTTGCTCAACTTTGTATTTTGGCCACTGAGTAGAGACTAAGACTTATGATATGACTACACTAACAGCATCAAGGGCAATGTTTGATTAAAATTTGCATAAACATTTTACCTTTTACCATTGAATCGGACGAGAAACACAGAAAACAGCTTGAATTCATACGTGCAAACCCCCTAAGCTAGCAGAGTGGTCGAACCCAAACGACTCAAAAAGTATGATACAGTCTCCATCTCTTTTTTCCTCTCCTTTTGCTTTCCCCCCTTTCTCTTTCCCGCTGGGCGGGTATTATCGCGGGTTCTTCAGGTACGCAAGCAAGACTTGCCGTCGAACAGCTGCGCTGGCGTGATGCTTTGGCGCCTTCAGGTTTCGGGAAATGCGCAAACTAATACAGTTCAACGATTTCTATGGCGATTTGAGCTGAAATTTGGTTACCTGATTCAGCTTTTTCTTTTAAAAAATCGAAATTTTGAAGCGAAAATGCAAACTTTAGCTGTTCTTGAAGCCTAATAGCGCCGCAGGCGCCAAAATTCTGGACATTTTCAAAGACAAACTTGGGAAGCATGCATTTTAAAGCTGAACTTTACTGTACTGAAGAAGTAGTACAAGCAAACTCTTTACTGCAACTTCCGCCGCAGGTGCAAAAATTTTCCAGTTTTGTTAGAAAATTCAGATTTTGAAGGTTTTCTAAAACTCACGGGACCTCATTTTGTAAAGAAGATGCAATGCTTAGTTCATTAAGTAATAACTTAAATTAAAACTGAATTCAATCAATCAACTTCTTTCTAAATCCCGGTCTCCCTTGGGACATTATTAGGCCTTGGCCCCTTCCATGCGTCACGGGACCCTTATTTACATCCAGTGTTCAAGTCACGGGAGACACGTTTGACGTTAGGTCCCCCGTCCCCCGCACACGCACACGTTACTGTACGGGAACGGGACGGGACCCTGAGCCCTGAGTTCTATTCTACCGGAAAACCAGCCTAAACAGTTGACTGTTCGTTTCCGAAGCTAATACATATGACATATGCACAGGGCCGTAGTAGGTGCGAAATTTTTTACTTGTACAGAGATACAGACAAATTTTCCGAAATATGTCTGAGGGCCTTCGCCCGAGCCTGACCTGGTTTCCGTACACGGCACGGAGACTCACCTGTAATCGGATTCCTGCAGCCCAGGCCATTCTTGGCACCATTATTGCCCACTGTATCTTCTTCTTTTAGGTGGTAAGTAACAATTAATCTGCAAATAGATCGATTATTTCTGACGTTCTACAATAATGATAGCAGCACATGTGACATGTGACCAGCAGTAGCAGCAGTATCTGCCTAGCAGTTTGAAGTTGGTCCACAGTCTACAATTGCAATTCAAGTCTCACCTCACCGCGCCGAGTCAGTGCGAAGTGCAGTGGAAATATGTAATTAGATACTAGCTATAGCTCCGACTCCGAGCCGAACTCCAACATTGTCATTGTGAGCTGAAGTTAGCTCTCGAGAAGAAGTGGCAGAGCGAAGGCTCACCTCTCATTTCTCTCGGGAAAATATTAATGCCACTTCTAAAATATTACATTCGGCTTCCAAATAAATACTTTCGGCTTCCGAATAAATACTTACAGCTTCTGCAAAATAAATGCATCCCGGTACTAAATAAATACATCCAAATTCCGAATTATTACTTTCGGCTTCCGAATAAATACTTTCATCTTCTAAAATATATCAGCAAGATTTAAAATAAATAAATGCCTGCGTATTGTAGTTATTTCCTAGAGGCTGACCCCACGTGACTTTTTACAGGGTACCTTGACGATGGTTTGCGTGGTTGTTTGTTGTTTGGTGGCTCGGCGCGTTATATATGTAATAAATAAATAGCTAATTAACGAGGAACGGAATTAGTCAACTGAAGATGAGATGTGTGAGCAACGTAGTCTGAATGCGAAGTGTGGGGTAGCTAGTTCTGAAAGCTGAAAAGCCTACCGCGGAGGTCATTGAACTCGAAGAGCAGCAACTCACAGCGACTTGTATACAGTCAGCATGCAGGCAAGCACAAACCGCAGCGCGCAGCATCAGCAACTGCCAAGCAACCTCGAATAAAAAAATTAGCTCAATTATTTTGAAATGAACTATAATACTATACAGTTCTTCATGCCTCTACCCAAGGTACTTGAAGGTATAAGTCCCGAACCCAAACGTGAGCAACAGCTGAAGTGCTTCCCTTGTTAGATTTTTCGAACGATTTTAAATGAATTTTCTATAATTTAAGAAAAAAGTAGATAATTGAATTAACGGTGACCCGGCCCAGCAACTACACAAGAAGCCCGAAGAGGCTCAAATCGTAATGTGAAAGTTAACCGCAATTTTAAGCAGCATATTCGACTTTATTCCTATATATTGAACTCTAGAAAATTGAAAAGTAACTCATTATAAGCTTCTAAAATCAAGGCTCGGTTTTCGAATCGGTTCTAGGTCCGCCAACGGAACCAACCCGCAACCCGTACTTTTTGGTTGGATTTCAAGCGGGTTTTAGGTTTCAAAACAGCAGAATCGAATCGAAACGCCTTTCCGGTTTCAAACCGAGCCGGTGCGTAGCTCTTAAAACACAGACTCTTAGAAACCAAGAAGGTTAGAGTTAGCGGGTAACCTAACCTAACTATTTGTGAGTTTGTGAGAGTGTGTAAACACTTCCTATATTCTGCTGTTTGCGGCTGAAGTATATTTGTGCCGGTTTGGTGTATTTAGTGATGCGCAGTTTATGCGATGTATGCGACTATCTAATGCGCAAAATTTCAAAATGCAGAACACTAAATCTGAACCAAACTTTAACGCTCTTACTCATGATAATTTCAATTTCAATTTCAAATGAGGTTTATTAAACTGTCCTTTCAATTTCAACATACAAATTCACTTAACACAGAGCTAAATGCTATGTTGTACCACGCAGTACACTGCG
>VNWX01001601.1:0-14655 GCA_009869905.1 Ceratophysella communis | reverse complement strand
TTTTCCCGTCCGTAGGACGGGCTTTCAGCTAGTATAGATTAAGCTGGATTCGTTTTTTGCAAGCGCATCTGTGTCGCTGTGCTAATTACCGTGTTCCATATTTGCTCTGGAGTAGGCAAATGCGTCCTTCGAAAGCTTGTTAGGGATGTGGGGCATGGTGTTAGGCTGTAGAAATTCCGTATTCCATTGCACTATGCGATCTTGTATTTTAAATAGGTACTCAATTTTACTTTGAGACTTTGTAAAGATATTGTTGCGTTTAGTTGCTAGGGCATCAGAGATCAAACCAAACAGTTTTTCATAATTAAAATCTACTCGAAGATTCAATAGTCATTCCGTAGTCAGTTTTGAGACTCACAAACGTGGCATAAGTCTGATGCCAAATTTAGTTAATCTTTTTTTTTACTTGTGCGGCAAACGAATAGAAGCCGTTTTTAGATAGATTTGACTGTGTCCGGCGTTTGGTCTTGGTTAGGATTACAGCCGGAAATGGACCCAGTACAAGGTCCAGGTGAAACAAAATTCACGGATATACCATTCTTTGTAAGTCTCCTATTCGTTTCGATGATATTTGCCGAGCTAGCGCAGGTCGATCAGTCACATTGCTGTATTCAAAGGTTCGAGGCTTCATTTTCAAGCATCTGAGTTACAAGAACCAACGCAATGTGAAACTGACCTGTAAAACGCTGCAATGGAACGTTGACTTCTCGGTTGAAGTCCGAGCTATTCTGGACTTCGATAAGCTGAATAAATTCAAGGGGCCCAGTACGATGCGACCTTGTATGGAAGAATTATTGACCTGGCTTGAGACGGCGAGAGTACAAACCCTACGAGTCGGAAACCTTAAGTGCCTTGTGTTTGATCCGCAGCGTTTGTTTCGTAATCAGCTCATAACCCAATTATTCATGACGCTTGACAGTATTCAGAAGAATCCAAAATCGCTCAACAAGTTCCGGGATATCCTGTGTTGTTTCAAAAGAATGAAGGTACTGGAAATCCGTTTCAATAATCCAACCGTCCCGTATCATGGTTCAGCGTATTACAAGGCCCACCAAAATGCCTATCAGTTCGTTGCGAATCTGCTGACTGATCTCCAGGACAAACTAAATTTAGAGGAATTAAGCATTTTTATTTTCTCTTGCGACAATCGACTTAGAATGCGACCGCTACCACCAGCACCTTTTACCCCACAAGAACCTCGTCCAGCTACTGTCATTTTCCCGTTTAAATTGAAAGTACTGAACCTTTGCCTTCGAGATCTGAGTAATAACGCCGCTTTAGCCTGGAATGTCATGTTGGATCAACAAGATTCGCTTCAGGCATTGACAGTTGATTTCGGAGATCGTTTAGGTCCAATTATTTACCAAACCGCTTTAATCAAGTCTTCTGCAAGTCTGGTCCACGCAGGACTAAAACTATATAATAAAACCTTCGAAGCCGTGCCGCGTAACAGAACCGCAGCACTCTGGTCAAGTTTGCAGCATCACAGCTTGAAATCTCTCAAAATTTGGTTCAATGAAAAACCCATGGCTGATTCGGCGACCTTACTTCCTAACTGGTCATTCTTATCTTCGATTAATCTGGAAAGACTGGATCTCAAGAACGTACGTTTGACCAACGAAGATCTCACTGCCATCTTCTACAGACCCTCGACGCTGAAAGTATTAAACATTCGCAATTGGACGGAATTGACGAGTTCCGAAGCTCAAGCGGCAAGATCTCGTGCTGATGCAAGTGAAATTACACGCCTGATCATCGAATGCATCGAGCATGGCCAATTTTACAACATCCAGTTGGTAGATCAATGCTTGAAATACTGTATCGGCGACACAAGAAATCAGTTACATGATGTCGTGTTTTCTTCACCCTATATTTTTGTACGGGGAGAAACCAATTGGGCCTTCAAGAGAGTCAACATTAATACGAAGTAAACCGGCTAAATGAGTAATCATAAATCGCGCAATAATCGTAATGGCAATATTATTCTTATGATTCGACAGCAATGAATAAATCCTCAAAATTATTAATTTAAATCCCGAAAAATAAAAAATCTTTGCTACCTGCTGGATTCTAAATACCCTTGTATGACTTGGTTTATCAAATTGTTTTTAAATTGAGGGAGTACCTCATTTTACTTTCGTCTATATAATTATCATACAATAACATTTAATTTATGGCACGTCGTCATCGGTGGAGCGGAATTATTACAAAAATACAAAAACAGGTTAGACACGTACAGTACAAGTACTAGGGTAAAGTAAATTCGCCGCTTGTTTTCCGGAGCGGAACAAAGCTCAATTAAATTAGCGTATTAGTAGGTTTATCGTATAGTATATCGTTTGTTTGGTAAGCGGATGCGGGGAACGGTATACGGAATTGAATTAGAGAGGAGTTTCCGGTAGTTTGCTGCTGCTCTTTCGACTCCCTGGCAGTCGCCTGCCGCCGCCGCCGCCGCTCTGACCAGAATGAGATGTGTGAACGTGGTGAACCGAAGGGATGGGTAGTGGGTAAGGTCGGATTTGGCTGTAGATCTCCGGATCCTCTCCGCCCGAGTCAACGTCACCTACAAAATACAGAAATTAGATTAGTTAATTGTGTTATATGGATACACGTGTGTTGCAGGCCGCAGTTGCTATCGATTTTTCGCTTTTAAATGGCTTTTAGTCGAAAATTTGCATTTTTCAGTGGTTTTGACCAACGCGATCTAATAAATTTACTATTTTGAATAACGTACCATCACTAGAATTGGTTGAAGGCAAAAAATGCTCAGTCTTGACAACCTTCCTAGGCTTCCTTTTGTATTTGAACTCTCTTGGAAGCGTATATGACCTGGGCAGTGACATCTGACTGTCGACGTCTGACGGCATTCGATATGACTTGTAAATTCCATCCTTAGAATTCGGATTTCCACCTCGTCTCATTCGCCGACTTCCTGGAATCTCCTCATTCAATTCTCCAATACTTTCACCAATCTCATCTATCTCGCTAAAATCTACGTCGTCGAGATCGTTCTGGTAGAGAGGCTCATAATAGTTTGCCCATTCAGGGTGATCGTAGAACATCCCAGGTCGTATTTCTTCGTGTGAGGAGTAAATTAGGTAATGTGGGTCGAGTAAGAGTTCATTGGGGTTAGAGGGCGGGACGATTATAGGTGGTCTGTGACCTCGGGCACTAGTAGGGTCAGCCCGAAACCAGGGCTGTTTCTTGGTAACCGGAATGGGTTGGTGAAAGTCGGGTTTCGTATTTCTGTGCAAGGGTGCACCCTGCTCGGCTAGTTTCTGCAGCTCGGCTTGCTGCTGTTGCTTCTTTCTCTGGAGCTTCTGGTGAATGTCCATGCGAGAAGTAATACTACCTTCATTTTCACTACCGACAGTGATGGACAAGGGACGCTTCCAAAAAGGATTAGCCATTCTGCCTTGTAATACTGGTTCGACGGGGTTAGGGAATTGTTGTGGCGGCCCAATTTGCGGGAAAGCAAGGTCACCCTGAATCACTGGAGGCGGTGGTGGGACAAATGAGGATGGTTTCTTCTTCTTTCGCTTCATGGCGGGATTGAAGCGACAGTTGAAGACTCCAGGGACATTGGGATGATGAATATGATGACCATTAATCTTGTTGTAGAAAGGCTTCCGTCCGCCTTTCTCCTTGGCCGCCTGGGACAGGGGCATCGGGTTTAATACGCTCCCGTTGCCCGGAGGAAAGTGGCTTTCACCTCGTTTCGGTTGTTGGCTTCCCGAGTTTTCCGGTAATAAGTGTGATGCTGTGGGACTGGAGTAGTGGCCACTTCCGTTCACTAATGAGGAGCCACGGCTGTCCCGTTGAGACGTGGTTGATGTTCCGGTTTCATAGGCATAGCTCAGTTTTTTGACGTGGAAGTAGCGGTAATATAGAACCATGAAAAGGAGCCCTACTGGGAAACTGGCAAAAACAAGGGAAATGCTTATTTCTTTGTACCAAAACATTTCTTCTCGGACAGCGATGAGCCAGACGCCCAACAGCAGCGTATTTTCCAGGAACATGGTCACATAAAAAATAACGACTTTTTGTCTGGAATTGACCTCTTGGACATTGATGTAGCAGAAAACGTACACAACGGCAATAACCGCCGAATAACCCACCTTCTTCAAGGTCGACATTTTCTCACCATGGAAAATATTGTTTGGAGAAATGAGCCACATGAGCATGCAGAACCAATGCAAAATAATCACAAGAAATATGCAATAGCCGTACACGGTGGCATAAACGGCTAGAGCCAGAACTCTCGAAGTCACTGTTCCCAGCCTCCATAAGAACTGAAAAATCACACCCAACCAAGTCAACACAAGTTTATGAACGTTTTGTCGGCGTATATTTTTACTGAAAGACGCCAATGCCCAACAAACACTGAACAGCGAGAGAGCAGTGGACACAATGGTTAAGTCAGTTCACTTGGTCCGCGGCTGGTTTGAGGCAAATTAAGTAGAGCTGAATGATGAGCATCGGGGCAGCTTCACAGAAAGCATGGACGAGACGAAGAAGGCAAAGGTCACGAACTTCGCCTTTGACAAATCGGAGTTCCACTGGAATAAAAAGCTTGAAATAGCGCCAAAGAACGCCACAGAGAGACACGTGCGTGAGGGCGAGGACGGACTGGGAGCAGGGTGGCTCTTGACCCTCGCCGCCCATTCGCCCTGTACCATTTCAGAGAGAGCACCTGACTGATGATCATGGACATCACTATAAACACACCCGAGAGAATGGCCCATTCTAGCAGTCCTTCATTGTAAAACGTATATGCGGCCAGTACGTCGAAGACGATGTCACAAAAATATGCGACCAGACAGATGACATTGAAGAGAGCGTCACAGATTGGCAGGAATTCCTGCGTTTCCACTTGGTATGATTTGGCTTGAGGGGGGCTTTCATAGTCGTACGGGATTTTGGTGGTGATTTCATGGAACTCTTGACCACATTCCAGATTTCGGATGTCATGTTCCTTGTTTCGTTTGTTCTGATGCCGCGTCGTGGAACAAGTCGAACTCGTATTTGTATTACTGCTGTTCAAACTGCAGTTGGTATCCGGGCTTGGATTATTACCCGGGCTATTAGAGTTATTAGAAAAGCCTTCCTCTTCATCATAGTGCAGAATCCGACGCGGGGTCTCGATGTAGTCCCGACCCATTCCAGTGCAATATTATATCTTCACACGCAACCAGTAAATATCCCTAGCCTTACATTTCCTGTAGGCACTCCATATAGTAAATGTCAATCTCCTTTCCCCGGAAATTCGATTAGGGAGAAAATGCGCTTTTGTGGTCTCTTCGGTGTCATTGAAGAGAGCTAGCTTCCGTCGTCCTTTCACTTCTCATGTCTCCAACTGTCAGTCTTCGTTTTCACCAGAGATCTTTTCACTTAACATTTGCTTCCAATTTTGTGCACGTCTAATTTTGTAACACTTTCATGCTCGGCTTCACTGAATATGTATTAAATTCCAATTAGAGAGCAGAAATTCCGAATTCCAGGCTCGTTCCCCACAGCAGCGTATATCACTCCGATCCGAGCTTGACTGGACTGGCACACTGGGTTTTGGAGATTTTAAGAAAATGAAATGAAAAAGGTGTGTGTGGATATAGTGGAGACATTCCTCGAGTTTCTAAAGTGCATGGTAATGAAATGTGATACAAGAGAGTAAATACAATAGGGGTTGAAGGAGAGAAGACGCGGCCATCTTCAGCCTCACGACACCTGAGCTCCCTGCCTACAATGGTATTTTACCTTAAGGGCGTTCCATCCCCCTTCGACAATTGTTCTGTTTAGGTCTTTTCGTAGTAGGTACATGCTTGGATATAAGCTAATGAATTGGAAAATAGAGAGTCTTCGGGGTCTCAAATGCAACAGGGACCTGAAATGTCTTTGGCTTTGGCTACTGCTACCCCGTTGTGAGATGCTCTTGGGCGTAAAGTTTATGGTTTTTTGTGCCGTTCGTTCCTCAGGTATACCTGATATACATCTTATTACCTGAGATTTTTCCCACTGGAAGAGGCTCATCCCTTGGCTTGGCCTGGCTTGGTTTTTCTCACCGCATATTTTGTATTACTTAATCTCTTCGGCTGAAGATATTTACTATATGCCAGTTGAATATAGCGTGGAAATGGAAATGGAATTTGCCATGCAGAGATATGCTTTCGGGGAAAGGAAACTCTCACAGAAAAGTAATACAACACACAAGCAAATCGAATCATGTTTCCAGCTCAGAATCATGCATTTCGTTTTTCCGACACAACTATTTCTAGGATGCAATTCGATTCCGGTACACACTAATTTTCTATAGGTTGTAAAATGTAATGCGTTGAGAGGATCGTAAATGCTTTTGACAGGGTTTTACCACCGTCAAATATATCATTAATTTCATGACAGTTCTGGGAATGCATTGCAGCAAACTGCATTTGGTGTCAGTAGCAGATAAATAGTCCCACTGACGATTCGTCCCCGTTTATTAACTATTTAGAAATTTTTTGTAAACTAATCAACTTTTAAAATAAATTCTCATAAGACTAAAACTAACAAAAGTTATTCCACATTTTTAAGTCCAACTTTACAATAAAATATGGTACAATTTAAATTTCCGTAAAATTTTTAACTGTGTTTCTGGGGCTCACCGTTTGACTAACTGGACAACAAATTATTCCATGGATGTTGGTTGTTGGTTTAAGTACTGTCACGAATTCACCAATACAACCATCTTTTGTCAACCTCTTTGGCTGATAGATCTTCGTAGTTGTAGCCTCGCTTTTTCACGTCTTTAGCTTCGTAGAAGCCGTTGCCATATTCTTGTCGCTTCTTGCGCTTCAATGCTTCGAGTGACTCAAAATTGGAAAAATCATTGTCATAAATCGCTCGTTTTTCGGTGTCCTTAGCTTCTAAATCAGCTTCGAAGTCGTCGTCATAGTCTCGCTTCTGAACCTCAGATTCTTCGACTTCCGAATCGTCTTGATTATAGTAGCCCTCGTCGACCTCACGCTTTTTCATATCTTTAGAATCTCGGTCATAGTATGGAGAGTAGCGCTGACTGTTCACCACTGAAATTTTAATCGAACAAAGAAACTTAATTTTCATCAATTGATAATTTTCAGTAATCCTAATTAGTATAAAGCTAAAATTAGGCAATCTTTTTACCATTGAAGGCAACAGCGAGAGAAAGGAGAATTAATAGCTTCATCTTGAAACTATTGTTGTAAATAAACTAGGTACTACTCTTAGCAATGTATTAACTTTATTGTGATAAATCGGAGCTTAACAAGACCGAATGAGGTAAATATATTTTCCTGAATAGGATTAAGAAGCAACAGGATATCAAAGAAAAACCGCATTTTCCGGGAAGCCGACATTTCAGTTTCCTTGTGAAGTATCTTGCAAAACTGTAGTGAGGTTCTCCGCGAAAATTGATACATGTTCATGACTATGATATAAGTTTAAAATTTAAGTTCAGGTATGAATTCCCCTTTTTGCTGACAAAATTGAATTACACAGTTAAATCGTCGATTGAGATTGATTCGTTAAATATCACATAATTTAAAAATTTACCCTATGCTCACAAAGTATGTCGCTTTAACCCGAAATTACAAAATATCAAAAAATTTGCTGTTACAAAATGACCGTACTCCAAATAACATAGAATCTCCAGAACGAAAAGTCATAACCGTAAACTTGCACCTTTCCCTAAACCTGGGCGATAGACCTATAGGTTGGAATCGAAGGAATTCTTCTCCTGGAATTTTTAAAGACCCTCAAACCTCAAAGTCAATAGGACCAATTGAAGCCGTAAGGGTTGACTTGACTTGACTTGACGCGTATGGAATGCTAGGAATTTTCTCTCACATGGTTTATGACTTGAACACAAATATTTTTGATTATTGATTTTATTTAGAATATTTGATTTTTGAGCTTGTTGTGTACGCTATGGATGGACTATATTGGTACCTACTAGTGGCCACAGTTTGTTTGGTGTGAAATACATATTGTTTCAGTATTTCTCGTAAACACTGAATGAATGCTTGGATAGACACCTTGGCTCAACAAGGGTTGAAGTGCGTTAGGCAAGTATTCTCTATTTTTGGAGTCTAGAGAATAGATATTGGAGAGGTTATGAATATGAAATCAACGCTGAGCCTAAAATTGGAAAAGCGCATCAAAATTCTAATGTGAAAAATACGAATGATTAATTCGAATAATTAATGATGATGAACGCAATTACATGGATCAGATCGAAGTACAATACATGATGTGGGATTAGGTGTTGATTGAATGCAATAATTAAAAATTCTTATGCTTCAAAAACAAAATTCTATCCTGTTTTATAACACGTACAGTAATATCAAGCGCCTTTATTTTATTCGAATTCGTGAATTTTAAATAAGTTAAAATTATAGAGAAATAACGACGCACGGCAATTTACTAAATTTAGTATGCACCCAAGGCTGCTTCCTGTAGTGTGATCCGCCCTATGCCTCGTACATGACACTTTTAGTCACTGTTTGCTACACAATTCACGTTCGTATAATAAAATTGACATGTGCATTTGACAAATGCATCGAGCATTTTGCAGTTATAAAGGATCCTTAAATTCAATTTTGTATTCATGGCAGTATGCATTGCACGACCCAATAAATGATCTTTATTAGATTCAAAACAGAATAATAATTTCTCCAATTTTTCACTTTCTAAAATAATGGCATTATTGGGATGTATAGCATAGAATTATTTAGAAGATAATAGCAAAATACTCCAGTTAGTAGTATTACGTCTGGAGTTGAGGAAGGCACTCGAATTTTACTCGAAAACAAGGAACTTGCCAAGCGAAGTCAAGTTTCTGAAGTTCATACAGATTGGTAATCGAAACCAGCTGGACGCCATAGTTCTAGATTGAAAATGACATCAGATTCAGCTGTTGTTCTCTGTACCCGGCCGTTATTGGCTTTGATATTTTGTTTTAAGGTAAGATCAAAGTCGAGAACTGAAATATATTTTGACCTTCGAAGTTCTGAAGCTCGCTCGACGACGATGATCGACTACATACATACCTCAGCTATATGAAACATTTATCCAAATACGAACCTGCACTTTTTCAATTCCAGATTTCATCTGGACACTACTATCCACATCACTACTTCGCCCATCAATCCCAATTCCATTTTGGATTCGCACATCATGTGCCATTTCAATTCCAAGGCTGGCCAGCTCCACCACCGTCACCGTCTGTTTCTTCACAACCAATACCGATTTGGCCTCCAGTACAGTCAACCATACCAGCTCCGAAACCAACTTTTAGCTTCCAGCCCATGTCTCGTGATTTAAAGCCTTCAATCACGGGCTGGGATACAACCTTCAGTAAGTCCTGCTCATTGGCTTCATAAATCAGGATTGCTTTCTCCTATTGCTATTGCTTTCACTACCTTGTTTTCTCTGTTAGCTTCTGTTTTGTCGAATTCAATCTTCGTGTTATTTGTTATATTTAGGAGGTTATCGGGTTTCATTCGTGAAAAATTACTGCCGTAGCAGAGCTTATAAACCTGCGTACATATGCTGGGCTTGCAGTTTTAGCGTTCACAATTCACAAATATATCGAATTTACCTTTAACTATGTCGTTTCAAAGAAATTCTGTTAGACTAAGGTTACTATTCCTGATATAATTGTTCTAATACGGAAAATTTGACGTAAAAATTGAGGTTGATGCAATATTGTTATGCCCGCAACTCTAATTACTTTTTTCAGGATCATTCCCACGAGTAAATTAAAAATTACGGTTGACGTTAAAATGCATTTAAAATCGTACACTTTAATTTTTTATTGCAAAATCTCAATTAAATCTCTTCATCCAGATGTACCTTGCGGAACGTATTCAATTCACCCTTTCGTAATTGCCCGGATCCGGTACAGTTCTGGTGAAAGAACCCAAGGAACTGGAAAAGCATACCATACGTGGGCTCGAAGTAATTCTCCAATTTCCGAAAGGCAAAGCAGTGAAAGCTTTTCATTTCCGTTGAGTCGAGGTCGTCGGAGTTTTTCAATGCCAGAGATCTACCAAGTTCCTGTTTCATATCCAAAGCCTGCTACCTGTGACTGGAATTTTCGGGTAAGATCTTATTCAGCCAGATGCGCTAGTATTGCTTTTTTGTACGCCCAGGTACCGCTGTTATACAATCGCATTTAGGCTTGCTAACCATGTCTGATTTATACATTACAATTTCTGCACGTAGAGAGACAGTTCCGCTTTTTTTGTAAAAAGGGTTACAGAATTTCAAGCATGTCGAGTAAATTCATTACCTTAAAAGGTATTGTATAATTTATTTCTGTGTTCCGACGACGACAAGGGATCTATTATGGAATAGAGACTTGGCAAAAGAGCGCTTGTAGGCTGGAGGTAAAAGTGGAAGAATGCAATAAATAAAACTTGTGCGGTTTCGTCTTCTCCGTTCAAAGTAATCTTCCTAGCGTGCCTACAATGGTAAATGGTAAATCCCCAAGATCATAATAATACAGAGCATCACGCCAAAGCATTTGTTTGCATTAGAGGGATTAAACGAAGAGAACAAGTTCAATGGCCCGTATATGCTAATTTAATCCCAAAGTGTTGTTGGAAGGGAAATTGTGTGGCTAATCTTCCGTTTATGCTGGTATGATTCTGGTTCAATTTGTACAGTTTTATGTTATTTTCCCATAGGCAATTGGCCCGTGTAGGCTCAAGTTTACTTGTTCCTGGTTCCAGATGCCAGCTTTATTCAGGTGTGATGAGAATTACATTGAACTCACTGATGGGGATACGTTCAAATACAAGTAATATTTGCTTAATATATTTGTATTTTTCATGTAGAATATTTGTTTCATTGTGTCGCATTAAGGCTGTATTGCATAGTAGAATTTTAAACAGTCAAAATCAAAACCTAAAATGACGAACAACTACAAAAAATTAAAGCGTTTAGCAAATTTACGAATTTTGCACGTCTGAAAGCCTGATGACGGCGACACTTTAGAAAAAATTAAATATGCTGTGCGTGAACTCACGTTTTGTGTTCTGGAAATCACTGATCTTTGCGTTGGCTTCCATGAAGCTTATATAACTTTGCCTGCATCTAGGCTTTACTTTTTGATTGCTTTCGGATTTACCGGAAACTAATATCGAAGCAAATCTAGCTCCGGATTTAGATCAGAAATCCTCTTTGAAGCAGTTCTTGTTTGTGATTTACCTAACTGTATACATAATATACTAAACATGTTTAGCTTTCACGGCGTGATGGCAGATATGAAAGTAAATGATGCTCTCATGGTCATGGTGTGTCGTCTGAAGTTATCTGAATATGAAAGACCCTTTGAACTTTCTTTATGCCTCTGCTTCTATTTCTAACATCTAGCTAGAAATTGGAAATGCCTATAAAGCTTTCAGCAAATATTTACACAGGAAACACCTTATGACTTACGGTGTGTCGAGGTTTTTGGCATTTTAATCCTGCCAGCAGTCTCTGCAGATATAATTTATTATTGGGGTTTAGGTTACTCAGCAAAAATGTGCGAGTGTACCATATAAAGCCTGTGAATCTGTTCCGTGTACTGTGCCCAACTGATAACCGGAAAAGCTTACTGCTTGCATAAGGATTTTGATGCTCATAAATACTGTGCAAATGCGCTTTTACGAATAAAATAGTGATATTTGACAATGGCTCACGTTTACGGTATTATCTAACTTAATTCGATGCTGCTTCAGGGTTGAAATGCTATTAAGAATACAGATATGCCTCAACTCGTATTATACTCCCATGATAATTCAATTAAATATCTAGGTTTTGCGGATCTCGTAAACCGAGAGGGCCATACGTCTCTACCAAGGACTCGATAAAATTGTCATTCAAGTCACAGCCCGCCTATTCGGTACCTACCGTTTTTGATTGTGGTGTAACTTGTTCTGTCGATCTGGTGAACAGGGAAGTGGCTCCGTATACTCGTAAGTACTGTTTTGTGTCCGTACGATTCATTTGGCATACAAAAGCCTCAATTCTGCAGCCTGATCTTAATTGATATGAAGTTTTTTTTAGAAAAAAAAAATCACCGATTTCAAAGGGAAAGTTTGTCTGAACATGGTTTAGGAAGACTAAAATTATATAAAATGTTCATCTAAAAAATGATACCGATTCCATAGCAATTTAAGGTAGTGCGTCTCTACTCCAACAGGCCGGATTCTAAAGCAGTGTGTCGTATGAGTTACAAAACTGAAGCTGAGTCAACGTAATCCAATTGTTTTAGTTCCATTGCTCCTTTTTTGATGAGACCCAAGCCAGCTAGCACACGAAATACAAAAGCACCGTAACGAGTTTTGCCAAAGAAATTAACTTAATTATGGAATTAAGAGCATGGAAGCTAACTCTATTTCCTAGGGTTTTGAAATACACACAAATTCACAACATCACTCAAGCATTTCCATGGCATTGATGTCATTTTCTGCAGTAAGTTGAGCTGGAGAAAGCTAAAGAGACAAGAGAAAGTCAGATTTCGACTCAGTTTATTAGCAGAAATTATAACTGGGCGTTTTGATAGACCATATAGCTATATGGTAGCGACGAAACAGATAGACAAACGAAAATAAAATGCTATGGCGTACAAAAATTCATGCATATATTCGGGCAATTTTAAATTTAAATTAACTGGAAATCCACACAAATTGTCCGAACATATTAAAAATCTTAATTAGATTTATATTATTTTTCTGAAGTGCAATTAATAAAATTATGAATTATTTAAGTACCTACTTTTTTCATACAGAACCCGTACAACAACCGTCTAAATTGACAAACCCGCTTGTAGAATTGCCAATTCCAAGCCCAACGCCGCCGCCAAAACCCGTCCTCAAATATGCTGACTGCAGTTGAGTAACTTTTGAATTATAAATCTAAATATGGTTTGACTAAAGGATCATGATTTTTTCAATAAATCTAAGCCATCTAAACGCATTTTACTTCTGGCCTTAGAGTGCGGCATCCGCGGGGAGCCAACGACCTCAACAAGAATTATTGGTGGCAGTCAAACCTTTCCAGGTGAATTCCCCTGGACCGCTGCCCTGGTTCGAACCAATAAACTCCAACCATTCTGCGGTGGAACGCTGCTAAATAATTTCTACGTCCTAAGTGCAGCTCACTGTATTTCAAGGTAGGTACCTATATCTAAAATTTTGAACTTATCTCACCCCGCTGACATATTAGGCGAACAATGGAAGTTTCTACTTGTGCGTCCAATCCTCTGAAACTTGAACCTGAAATGAGAAAATGACTTACTTTGGAGAACTTTGACAAAGATTTATAACTTCCTCATTGTTCATTGTCCAGTTTCCTTTTTAAGAAAAAACTTTTATCTGGACTCATTTTAAGGAAACTTTGCATTAGGCTAAGCTAGCGGGTCCGGATTAAGCTGTTTGAGATTCTGGAAGTTTATAGCTGGGTTTTCAAAATACAACGGCTCAAATCATTTAGAAAATTTCCTAAATGACTGAATTTTAAACGTTTTTCTGACCGATGCACCGAATGCTCGCCATGAATCGTCACGCTCCAGGTGGCAGTGCATTATGTCATGACGTAAATGATAAATACACAGACATCCGCGTGTGTTGAACAATATTCATGACTTGATTCAGTTGTCCGGCGTGTAAATACAACATGGTGGTCTCAATTTTTTGTTTGACGTCCAGTTTGGTCTAAGTAACTCACGTAAAGCAAATAGTAAAGATGCATGTATTCGTGGGAGCAATAATAGTATACGAACTGTACTGAGCAAGCACATTTGTATGGCGAGATATGCTCTCTATTTACTTTCAATTTTCTGTATGTGGTCAGCCCAAGACCATGCCATTTCCGTTGTTGGTCGAATAAGGAATATTTTTCTTCTATTGAATCTCTATTCCTTTGTATGGCATGATTAATGATGAATGGACCTTTCTTTTTTCATGTCCGAGTAGGAGAGACGCACGATTTGGAGAGAATGAAGGAGCTATTGAAGTTCTTCTTAATGAGCACGACATTACGAGTTCCTACGACAATAGCAAGATTCATAGGTCCATTCGAGTCAAAATTAGCAAAATTATAGTTCATCCAAAATATCAGAATACGACTTATGATAATGATATCGTGTTACTGAGATTGGCAGAGAGCGTGGATTTGATGCAGGAGAAAATTGAAAATATTGATATTGGGAATTCGAGTATTTTCAGTTCGACGATAGCTACGATCACCAGCACCACCACCTTGAAACCTGATGTTACGGTAATATATCTAAAGTAATGCGACACTGATTGGAAAGATTTGATTGAAATTTAATATTTTTTGCATTAATTTAGCAACGCGAGAAACGCTTCTTTGCACGTGGTCGAAATATGATGCGAACACCAAAGCTTCTTACGCCAATCTGCTTACCAACAGGCAGAGAAGAAAGATCATTTCAAGATAAGAGTGCGATTGTCACAGGATTTGGTCTCACCAAAGAAGGTAAGAATTGAACAGGATCAAAGGTACAGAATACTACACCCCATGACATTTTAAAAGTTATATCCGAGTTTGCAATTAATGTTTTAACTTTGGGTAACAATTCTAATAATTATCACGCAGTCCTGAACAGTCCATACTAAATATTTGATGCAG
>VNWX01001600.1:0-14661 GCA_009869905.1 Ceratophysella communis | reverse complement strand
GTAGGTTTTGAGGAAGTTCCAGCGTTTTTCCACAGTATTTAGATTTAGGACTTTGTTTACGACGAATTCTTGATTTTGATCACGCTCAAGCAAAGCTGCACACACGATTAGAGATTCCCCTCTGGCATTACACAGGACCTCAGGGTCTTCCCGAATTACGCAGCTGAAATGCTTGCTTACGTTTGGATCCCGGTGCTTCACAATCGCACTTCCAACATCTCTAGCGACAAGAAGTAAATCTTTATCTTCTACAACCCCGCTAATGATGCCCTCAAACGCTTCGCACAGCTGGCAAGAATACTCACTGGAAATAATGAGGACTTTAGTGAATTATAGCCTGTTTTCAGAATTTAAATATTTCCAAGGGCAATTCAAGTTCAATAATGTCAAACATTTTCATACCCTACAGTCCGAACACCACCAGTAAGGATCATATTGCAGCTGAGCTTGAAGTGGTATCCTGAAACGGATGGTATTTGAACCGTTCGAAAGTTCAAACAAGCTTCTGCTCGTTCTTGATGTTGCAATACCCGAGCGGCTGGATACACGGCAAGTACATTTGGAATTTGGTATGAATGAACTGGTATAATCAATTCTCCCGAATCATTATGGTCCTTAATCAGCAACCTTTTCATTGGCGTCATTATTTCTTCGAACGATCCAAAAGTAAGAAAATCCTTCTTTGGTACTGCCACAAAATTGATAATAGGATGGAGCAGGTCCGAAGTCGAACTAATTTCTAGCATTGGCGGAACCGCTAAGCGACATTTGTACATGGGATGAGTCGGATGACCTTCGATTATACTATGCTCCCATTTCATGGAATGGTCCCCTAACTTAGGCAAGTTCTTGGTTGGCTGCATTTTGTACGCATGTGCCTGATGTTCAATGCAGTTGTTTAGTTCTTGAATTATCTGATCAACGCGTGCACGGTCGTCATATTGCGGATGTCACGAAACAATGAGGTTCATAATTGTAGACGCTGGTGACTCCAGCTGGCTCCATGTGCCGTTCTTCAGATGTAGTATTGGAAATTCGAATTCTTCTGGGTCAATCCAACGAGCTCTTTGGTTTGAAGCGTATTGCACCGGTAGTTCACGAATTGGTATAGCAAACGCAGGTGTAGACATGTTATCTTCGTTTTCTTTTACAATACACCAAAACTTAATGTTTGGTAGCCTCGGTAAAAGCGTAGTGGAATTTTCCATGAATGATTTCGATTGACCACTAGTATTATCTATTTGAAAAACGTGTCCAAACGCCAGGTTCGAGTCCAGGACACTGCAAAGTAGACGTGCTGTCATTGCGTGGCTCGCCCTCGCAAAAGCTAATTCAGAAAGTGGATCCCAAGCTACAGATGATATAATCATGATGGTCCTGTCCTTCAAGGAATTGGGTATTAAGTTCATGCTGTGCAAATGTTTTAAATTTATTTATTTCAATTTTTTATTTTACCGGATCAGATATTTCAGAGTTAAATATTCACAGTATATTTAGGATCGAATGAACTTACATGGGTTTAAGAATAATCAGCTATTTACTTGGGTAGATTAAACGAACGAGTGTTTTATAATGTCAGTTATGAAGTTTATAGGTTTATATTTACTGAATTTAGTTGTAGCAAATAAAATTTGAAAGCTCAAATTCAACGCAAATTTGTTTATAATGTGAAATAGAAAGTCTTATTACTTGGCCGAAACTAGAAAGTAGGAAATTAGCCGTTAGTTGCAATTTGACAGTGTAATGAATGAGCGTTTACAAATTACAATTTTGTGGAAAACCTTCAAGAATAAAATTGGGAATTTTTCTAAACACACACTCGGAATGTTTACCACGTAATTTCATTGTGATAAATGATGTTATGTAAACACTTTTACTGTTGAGCCACAAATCCCGCGTGACGCAGTGCGCTGGCAAAATTTCTTCGAGAACATTTCTCAGTAACTTCCAACCCTCTCCGCAATAATGGAAACCTAGGGCTCGAATGATTCTGTGTAAGTGCATAGAAATAAGGGAATGGAAACCGTAAGCATGCAACATATCAATTGACACAGATTTGTTATACTTCCTCAACTTCGTTTGGGGTTTTGTTGCTTTTTCTAGCGTTTCGATATTATACTTTATTCCGGCATAATCCCGAATTAAGAAGCCGACCAGCTCAAATTTACTGCTATTTTCGGATTTCTTGAAGCGAGTCAGTGTGTTTTGAGGATGAGCTTCGAAAGAGACGCCGTACTGGTAGAGCGGGGGAACCATTGCCTTCAGAAATAGGCGGACATAGGTTTCCAGGAAATTCCAACGTTTTTCCTTTGTATTGAGACCAAATACTCTGTTCACGACGAACTCATGGTTTTCATCACGTTCAATCAGAGCTGCACAGACAATCAAGGATTCGCCCCTTTCTCGGCACAGGAACTCGGGGTCTTCACGAATTATACAACTCAGCTGCCTGGCCGACGTCGGGCTAGGATGCTTTAAAATTATGCTTCCGATATCTCTTGCGATAATAAGCAAATCCTTGTCTTCCACTACCCGAGTAACGTCTTGAAGCGTTTCGCAGAGACTGCATGAATATTCGCTGAAAATAGAGAGCAATATTTACTTTCTGCCAATTCTATGTAATATAATAAACGCACGCACCTTATCGTTCGTATTCCGCCACCAAGAATCATCCCACAGCTAAGCTTGAAATGATACCCTTCAACTGATTCCAGCTGAACCGTTCGTAAATTCAAGCAAGCCTCAGCCCTTTCTTCATACTGCAATATCCGAGCTGTAGGAAATACGGCGAGTATACTCGATACCTGATACGAATGAACTGGTATAATCAGATCTTCTAAAGTGTTGACTTCGGTTACCAAAAGTTTCTTTATTGGCTCCATAATTGCTTCGAAGAATCCAAAAGTTCGAAATTGACTCTTTGGCACTGCGACAAAATTTATAACTGGGTGGAGCAATTCGGCATCGGGTCTTATTTCTTGCATTGGCGGAACTGCAAAGCGACATTTGTACATTGGATGCGTTGGATGTCCTTCGATCAAGCTGTGCTCCCAAGCCATCGAATGGTCGCCAAGACTAGGCAATTTCTTAGCTGTTTCCAACTTGTATGCATACGTCTGATGCTCCACGCAATTTTCAAGCTCTCGAATGATTTGGCGAACCCTTGCGGGGTCATATTCCGGATGCCATGTTTGAATTAGGTTCATAATTGTTGAAGCTGGAGATTGAAGTTGGCTCCATGTTTCATTCTGAAAATGGAATATCGGGAACTCGAATTCCTCTGGGTCAATCATGAAAATCCGGTTGTTGAAAATATGTATTGGAAGCTTCAAGAGCGGCACCGCGAGAACCGGATCAGAAGATCGGTGGTATTCCTTTGTTATAAAGCACCAAAAGTTTGTATTAGATAGGTTTGGCACCAGTATAGTCATACTTCCGATTTGTGCGTTTAACTGTCCTTCTTTTGCTTCGACAATGTGTCCAAACGCTAATCCTGAATGTAGAACACTGCAGAGCAGGCGAGATGCCATTGCGTTAGTGGCTCTCTCGAAATATAAAGCGCTCGGTGCCGGAAGAACTGCATTCGAACCCATTTCTGTTTTTCAGATGGATGAGATCAGTTATAGTTTGTGTAGTTTAATCTGAAATAACTACAAGAAAAAATTTAAACTATTCTCAATCTAGAATATTTATTTGAATGACTAACTTGAGTAGGAATTGATCCCTAATATTTAAAATAATATCTAAAGTACAGGGTCCCACATATCACTTGTCGCCATTAGGATATCATATACCCAAAGGTCGTACAGGGTCATGGTATATACCAAATTGAAGCTTAGTTCATTGCGGATCTCGTGGTGCAATAATATTTTAGAATTTCCATCAAGCGGCCGCTGGAAAGCGCGTGCAAGAGAAAGCGGTCGCGTTTTCTCCTTCCTCTTGTGCGCTGCAGAGGAGAAGCAAAAAAGGCGCCACCCGCTGCTGCCGCCCGTGCGCCAACACGCGTAACTCAACCTTTCTGCCCTTCAGTGGGCGATCGAGCTTATTCTACGATGTGGAAATCGACTAAACTTTAGCGGAGCAGGTCATCCACTACGATAAAAATTTAAAAAATTAATTTCCTTGTTTAAAAACGGTCGAAATTTGCCACCAATAGCTGGATTTCACTTTTTTCTCTTTTTTACGCTGTGCAGCGGCCGCTCGCAAGCGATTCTAAAATATTCTTGCACCATGAGATCCGCAATGAACCAAGCTTTAATTTGGTATATACCATGAACCATGACCTTAAACGACCCTGGTGTATATGAAATACCAATGGCGACAAGTGATATGTGGGACCCTGTACTATATGCATTTTACAATTGTTCTATTTCAGTGTTGCAGCTGAGTTTTCAAAGCAGGTAACCAGAAACGATAGTTCTTCTATGAGTGTGCTGGACAAGGTTTTTGTTCACATTATTGCGAAGAAATTTGAAGATATTTTACTGGAATTGGAAGCGACTCTAACTCATTTGGGTGCGAAAATTGTCGAAGACGTGAACCATCCTAAACTGACACACATTATTTTCCAGGTATTTTTCCAATTTAAAAAAAATAATCCTAAAAGTTTTTTTTTTAAACTTTATTCTCTAATGTCTTTATTTATTTGTTCATCCTTATAGGGCAAACCCAACCAGTTTTCGAGAGACATGAGAAACCGGATTAAAACGGATCCTATGGTTCATATCGTAAGCCCAGATTGGGTTTGGGCATGTGACGAGAAGCAAACTAAAGTGTCTGAGGTTCTGCATGAATATTCAAAGTACGACCATGTTGCTTCGTTGAAGAATCTACGACGAGATTCATCTCTTGCTAAAGTCGTTCCCAGACATACACGGTCATCTTCAGCTGTAGCACAAGCAAATACCCGTGAGGAATCGGCTGAAGAAACTTCACCACCACCACTACCACGATCAGCTAAATCCTTGGAAGAGCTCGGTAAATTCGTCAGTACTGTTGTTACAGAGAAAAGACTGAAAGGACAATCAGAGTCATCCTCAAAACTCAAGCCTTCTACCGAACTTCCGTTGGTCACGGATGGGAAGTTGGTCCGGCTCAATATGGACAGTAACGTTGGCTGGGATTTGGAGAGCGACCCCACGGAACAGAATCGACGGCAAAAACGAGCTGAACAGGAGGCCGAGGAGGCGCTTCAAGCCGAAATGAAAAAACTTGCATCTAAGCCGCCTACTGCCAGAGATTCGAAGAAAAATAAAGGCTCGTCTGAAAAGCAAAAGGGACATGAATGGATCTTTCTTTTATCAGGATTTTCTTCCGTATGTGGTTTTAAAAGAAAATCGTGCTTTATTATTTGTTTTTAACTTTTACATAACACCGTGTTGATTTAATCATGACAGGATAAGGATAAAGACAAGGAGATTATCAACAAAGCTACCGCTCTCGCCTACATTCAGGAACTCGGTGGCAGAGAAGAAAGCAAATATGAAAATAGAGTAACAATGCTTATAGCATTCAGCTTTGACCAGAAGTGAAAAATTGTTGTGCTGTGTTGCATCAGGAACCGCTATATGCCGTCCCACCTATATAGTCGATTCTCACAAGGCTGGCGAATTCTTGCCTATTGTAAGTTAAACTTTCTTTCATCATGATTTACACACACACATATCGCTTTTACAAGTATTATTGTAAAATATATGTATACGTCATCTCATCGCTTTACGGTACAATTGGTCATTGATTGTCATTTCTTTAATTCCTGTATTTCAGACAGATGAATACTTGTGGAGTGAAGCCGATACTGAAAATAGCTACGAGAAAACAATTGCGAATGGTTTTCGTATTTGGTATGACAGAATTCAAGCGGACCCTTCGAATAAGCCACTACATGACAAGAACGTGCTACTATTGGAACGAGATAAAACCAGATTCGATTCATACAAACGGCTCATCATTGCAGGTGGAGGATTCCTTGTCCCCCGAGCGGACATCGATATGGCGGATATCATAATTTGTGACAAGGCGGATCTCAATTAAGCTTCCAAGAAGCACAAGTGTCCAAGTTCGTCATCGAGAAGCCGCCTTTCTCAGTGATATTCTCGTCAAGGATCAGAACTTACTGGCTGATTTTTGATGGGTTAGTTGTTTATATATAGACTGGTTTATGGTGTATTAGTTGGGTTAAATTCACCCTGATTTGTAATTGTTCCAGAACGAATCAACACTTTAGTACAACAGTGGTCAAAACCTTCTTTTTGTTCCTCTAAATAACAGTAGCATGCTAATTGATAATTGAAAACTAATTTATTTAGCAACTTCGATCTAATATTAATGTAAATGTATCCCTGTGTTTTTTACTCAATTGCTTCAATTTAAACCAATTTAAATAAGCTGCTTCTAATGTAAACTTTATTACCGGAATTAAAGCTCGTACTTTACGACATTTAAAGGGTGCACTTTTCAGTTATTAATGCTCAATAATACTTTTTCTGAGAGTTTGCCAGGACGGAGTTTCATAATAATTTTCTACAATTAACAGCAATAATCAGTTCAAGTCTGTAAACATAAAAAATTTATTCAAATGCTTTTGTTCCATGAAATTGCCTTGATGCTAATTATAATAAGCTAAAAAATTAAAGCTGGAAATAAGAACCACCCGTGATGTTACTACATGCGTCATGTGCACGTGTAACCGATAACATTTTCTTAATCAAATTACGGAACAGTATATAGTATTAACAAGGAATAACGTCATGGACCATTGACCTCACTCGGAAAATAAATTGATATTGGTAATTGGTAATGCCTAAACTGAAATCATTGAGCCTCAGCTGAACAAGACACGCAATAGGTGGGGGGATACCTATACCTATTTTTTAGCAACTATCTGATATTGAAATCACTATTGAATATGGATTTGTACTTTGTACATAAAGATTAGAGTGTCATGTCATAGGGAAATTAATATTGCTTTATATTTTATCCATAATAATTGTACTACTGAATCTATTTATTAGCTTAATGCACTGAACAATTATTTCACCATTAGATGAAAGTACAAATCTTGAATTCTCTCTAAATACATACACACGGATTGTCTTGACTCGAGATTCCTCGAAACGCTAAAGGCAACATTTGGAAGGAATACCGATCTCTAGATCACCGGAAACATTTCTGATTCTATACCACTATAGCTATATTAAATTAATGCTATATCGTAATTATTATCTGAGACTAATGAATGATAATAGTAATCTGTAATGTCTTAAAGTGCTACTTTTGTAGCATAAAGCTTACGTGTTTAAATCTAAAAGTCACATTACACTCTTAAAGCTCACGTTTTTGATTACGATTGCCAGCAAATTTCTCAAACCCCTGCTCTTTGCTCCCTCGTTCTGTCTATGAATGCTAAATTCCATAAATCTGTTTAGCTACGTAAATTAGTCATGGCAATTATTAGGTCATGGCATTTAGGTTCCCAGTAAAAATTGCACTAATAATCCCGAGAATAAAAAGGAATCCGTTAACTTGTCCCCGACTGACGCCAGAGTACCAACATCCCGAATTGTCATCATACGCCCGGTATCCCAGTCTACACTTGCACCGCCCGTTGCTCCCGCCGCTGAACGAATTTATCAGCGGGTTTTGCTGCTGCTGCCGGTCACAGCGTACCCACTTCCTCCTGTCCCAACTCTCCCAGTTGCAAGTACACTCCGCTCCTTCAACGCAAATATTGGCGTAATTGAGCTGCGTCGTACAGAAAGTATCTACTGGCAGCTCACACCGATAATGGTCGTAGACCCAGGTTGCTCCTGAGAGGTCATTACAGCGACACCTCCTCGTATACTCGTCACAGCGTAACCCTTTTTCGGACTTGCAACTGCTGGCTTCATCTACTTGCTGGGGGTAGGGTTGAACGAAAGGTTGATTCGATTGTGGTTGATAGGATTGGGCGATTTGGACTTGGTAAGGCTGACCGGGATTCTGGTACTGTTGCTGGAGTCGGAGTTCAGCGTTAGGATCTACACCAGGGTAGCGACTGCCCTGCTGACTAGGAGGAATGTAGGTTCGAACTGGAATACATTCTTCGCCGTAGTCCCGGAAACCGTAGCCCTGGACTGTGAACACCGTGGTAGAGAGCAATGTTAATGTGAGGAGCAGCGTCTTAGCCGCCATTTTGGAATGTGTTGAGTTTTGAGTGTTGCTTAGCACCTGAAATTATTCAAACAATATTTTAGGTTCAATTTCTAATCCAAAATGTTTAGGTAGGAGGACTTGGACTAGCTATATCTGTCGAATAAATTTGGCTCAGACTGCACTTTAAGGAAATTTGATACTTAAAATTAAAAATAATGTAGACCGCACTAAAAAAAAGGTAGCCAGGTATGTAATCTAGCTAGTATGAAAAAGGCAGTTTCGAGATTCGAGACTGACCAAACCGTGGCTTTACCTAATTATATGAATTTTTACGAATTGATTCCCACAATGTTAAATTATACATTTTGTATGTATTCAAGAAATTTAAAAATCGATGTTTCGGGGCAACTCGAGTACATTAAAGCCAATATACCCACACTGCAATAACATTATTTTAAACTGGATAAAATTTACCGATCTCAAAGATTTATTTGAATTTGAGGCCCAACTTAATATCTACGTCTACTTGTTTAGACAACAGCAATTATTACACGTGTACGTACACTTTGCAACAATTAATGTTTTTAGCTTGTTCGCACCAGCTCTTGTCTCTAGTCCCAGGACTTAACTAGTTTGGCCCAGAAGAATACACGGAAGCTAATTACAAATTATGAAATTAATACGACTCGTCTATGTAGATCGCAATATGATAACCAGGAAACAAGAACCCTCTGCCCTAACTTCAGAACTGCCTATCACTGCTTCAGTAGCGTTGCAGGTTCCAGAACAGAATGAAACTCTGGGGTATCTCTTGAACTATGTGAAATGAGAAATACCCATAACCTTGGTTTAGTATTTTCTGGAATATTATAAGTATCTCTACCTGAAATCAGAGTAAGTAAATTGCAATTTCTGAGAGCTCTTATCCTGGAGAATGAAAAATAATAGGCTTTATTGTCACTGAAGCCGTCATGCATACTCGGGTTTAGTGGAGCATTAAAGCCTTCAGTCATTGTTCTATATGAACATTAAGCATGCATGCTGAACTCGGTTATTTAATTGAAGTTCTCGTAAGATAAGAACAAAGCTACCTCTTTCGTATTATTATGCTTTAGTAGCCAGGTAGTGGAATATTTATATGTAATGTGATGTAACGTAAGGAAATGAGAGACTCTGAATTTATTCTCAGAAAGTTCGCACATAAAAAACCCACGACATTTCGTAATTCGCAATAAAAAAAATTTGATGCTCCTCTGATCCCTGATCTTGAAGCTAACAATGGAACCAAGCCAATTTGGGACACGCAATATGCAGCGTTAATATTTTAATTGACGCGCGGAAACAATATAAAACCTGACTCACGTCAACGAGAAATTTATTATCTTTTGGTTACCTCGCTCGGCAAAAGTATTTAGAGCTTTTAAACTAAGGTATTTAAGCCAAGGCAAGTACTGCGTGTGTGTTGGCAAAACTGATTATATTTACCTTTACAAATTAATGACAATTAAAATGGTATCAATTATAATTCTCAGTCATTGACCATTAAATTCCAATACAACTGTCACAACATAAAAAGTGGGAGTCATTGCGCGTTCAGAATAACCTGTTTGTTCCGATGAGTCACCAATGCTTGTTAGCCATAAATCTTCCATTTTAAACCAAGTTTGAAACATATAAACAGAGGTCATACCCATTATATACAAATTAATTGACGAAAGGCGATCGAATCGTGAGAACTTAAATAGTAAATAATTATTTGGGTTTGTAGTTCGTTTTTTATTCCGTGATCGGAAGATTTTATACTATCTACTGTATAAGTGGTACATTTACGAAAACCTTCAGGGAAAAAAACCTAAAATGATTGAGCAATTATTTACCCAATTTGATAAATAGGCTTAGCCTTTAAAAAAAATTGTTTATCTTATTTCTACTGAATCTTCGTGTCAATTTTCAGATCACCATTTGCCCGTATGGAATTTTATTAAATTTTGAGAGATGCCCTGTTTTTGGAAAATCCACGGTATTTCTGAAATGGTTCGGAAACACCTAAACTGAACCAATCAAAGGGTTAATTATTCGTCATTTAATTAACCGGTCAAACAAACTCTGCGCTTTTATCATGCACGCGAATCAGAAATAAACTAAATTTTTAGAGCAAAATTTCAGTAGAAACTTAAAATAGGGATTAGGGATTACTGCAGAATAAAGTGTATATTGAATAATATGTATCTCACCTTTGGATTGCTTATTTACGTTCCGATTTCCATAGTGGCTTAGAGAGTCAGATCAAAAGTCTTTTCAATCACAAATTACGAATTCCAAGCCTCGGTCATCGGTATGGCGGACACAGAATCGGTTGGGGTGAGAGGTGACGAATTCAGTTTTTGTGAAAGTTGCGATTTAATGCGTCTAAAATCTAGAATACACTTGAGTCAGAGAAATAAACAATGAAAATAATAACGAATCAATAATGATCCTACCAGTAGTAGTGCTATGATGAGCTGTACTATGCTGTACTACCTGTTATGTCGATATGCATGTAAATTTGTATGTAGCCTCCTGCTTGATGTTCCGTTGCCCTAGATGCGTGTAAGGTGTGAGAGCCACAACAATGGGAAGAATATGACTCAACCCTCAAGGACACACGCTTACCTCATCATCCCCCTCTTACCTCTTCTGCCGCTGTGGTGCTGGCGTTTGTCAACTGTTGTGGTTAAAGTGTGGGGGTAATAAAAATGCACACGAATTGGTGCTGATATGATGCTTTTAAGCTGAACCATAATTGCTTGCAGTAAATAAACTTTTCTGCGGTAGGTACTGGAAAATCGTAGATTACTAATTTTCATATCAATGAATATATTACTATATATTAAGTCATAACGCAGGTATTCCGTATTTTTACTATTCATGTCTACAGGTCTCCTGGAGGGCTGTTTCACCTAGTTTTAATCAGGGTTAAAATTTTGACCAAATGCAATGAACGTCATCGATTACAAATACTTATGTTATTTTATATCAACCACTTGCGCCGTTAAGTTAGGTTCAAATAAGGCAATCAAGTCTTTGTTTCATAATTTACTGGGTTAAAGTCAAAGGCTCAATTGACAGGGCAAAAGTTTACATATTTAAATAAACAAAATTTTATTACAACAGAAAAATTACTAACCTAAAAATATTGAACACAAAGTATAAATACATGAAGATTGTTATCAGTTTCCGCCGAAATAATATTCATAATTACTACGCTTAGTGCTGTTCTTATTCATACTTTTAAAATATCCCAATGTCGGGCCCACCCTTTTTTGATTATTTGAACTCGCGAAAACCTTCTAATGTATTTCTGATAACGACATAAATCAACTTTAAACAGGAACGTGCATAACTGGAGTCTGGACCCGAGACACTCGCAGATCGCAGGTTACTTTCTTGGGGTTTTCTTTACAAGCAGACGGGGTTTAGCGGCTTTCTTTGATGCACCAGCTCCATTTTGATGCTTTTGAAGTGTGTGTCTATTTAGTTTTGACTTACTTATAAATGACGCCGGGCATTTACTGCAAACTAATGCTTGAGTTGCCTTTTCATGTACTTGGCGCAGATGTGAGTCCCGATCTGCTTTCCTTAAAAAATCCGCCGGGCATTTGATGCAGGCAAAGGGCCTTTCCTTGACATGATTGCTCATCATGTGATTCTCAAGCTCAGCTTTTGTCAAGTACGACTTTTCACACCAGTTGCAGCTGAATTTTAACTCACGAACTTGAACAGTATGTTGACTCTTAACATGACGCGCCAGCAGGGCTGGATTTTTGATTTGCTTGTTGCAAATTTTACAGAAGAACTTTTCATCCGAATGGGCGTAGCCGTGTCGGGCAAGCCCGTTTCTAGTTTTAAACGTCATTGAGCATCCGGTACAGGGATATATTTTACGTTCGTGATTAGGTGAATGCTGAAGCACTACGTGCTCTTGAAGTCCAGCCTTCCGGTAAAAATTTTTTTCACATAATTCACATTTGTAGGTCTTTCTCACACTATCGTGAATCTTAAGGTGACTTGTCAACCTATATTTAGAGGCAAACGTCTTTGAACAAACGCTACATTTGAATTGTTTTTCGGTCTGATGAATTAGCATATGGTTTTTTAAGCTAAACTTCACTGAAAAAAGCATCTCACAGAATGTGCACTTCAAGGCTTCTTCCTTTTTATGTGTCATTAAGATATGATGCTTCAAATAGTAATGACTTATGAACGCCTTGCCGCATTCTGGACAGGAAAAAGGCTTTTCTCCGGTGTGGGTCCGTATGTGTATATCCAGCGCTTCTTGGGAATAGAACGACTTGCTACAAAAGCTGCATCTTTTTCTCAAACGTTCGGAATGGGCTTTTAAATGCTCTTTTAGACGCGCTGAGGTCAAGAATTCTTTGTCACAATGACTGCAGGGAACCTTAGGCCTTTCATCAGTGGACATGTGAGTAAGCTCGTGATTCTTCAGTAATGAATGGCACTTGAAGTTTTTCTGACACGTGACACACTTGTTAATCCTCTGCTTTCTCTTACGGTGACGGGAACTCATGTGAGACTTGAGCAATTTTTGCTGAACCATTGATTTGCAAATTGGGCAGGGAACAAGGACGCTGAGCGTCGGATCATGTTGCCTTTTGTGTATTTTTAGGCTTTTAGCTGTAGCCAGTACTTTACCACATTTGGGGGCGTCACACGGAAATCTTACTTTTTCATGGTCATAATCGATATGTTTTCTAAGTTGAGCAGCATCCGCAAAGGACTTGTCGCACTTTTCACATTCAAATGGTTTTTCTTGAGTATGAGTGGACATATGGATTTGCAAGAAATATTTTGTGTATAACTTGTCACAATATCCACATTTATGTTTCAAATTCAAGCTTGATTTTGATTTTGAAGAAACCGGGTCAAAAGCCTTTTCCCCTATATTTGGCAGTGCTGGAGCCATGGCTTACTTCACTTGATAGTTTTCTGGAAATAATATATTTAAAATATTTAAATGCTTGCTTACGTTATGCGAAGCTAATATGGCTCATGCAGTTTGGTAAACTTATATAGCTTCAGTGATTGAGTGCTACATTCACAAGGTTTTGTGCCTCCCGGGTTCGACCCATATAGTTTTATTTATTATTCTGATGCCTGTAAACCTCAGTGGTCTAAAAAATTTGAAACGAAATATCTCGCTCTTTTCGTATTTACAACCTTAACATCACTAATTTTAAGTCAAAAACGGGAAATCTAATAACAACGGAAATTTTCCGTTTAAAATGCCCATGCAACTCGTAATAGCGTATCGCATTCTATTTAATTCCATAAACCATAATCCCTAGTTAGCCATCAAACGAATGCAAGAATAGTAACAAGGAAATAAATCAACAATGTATTATGTAATTGTAATCGACTCTTGGCTCCTTGATGACATGTATAATCTGTAAGATTTTCCCTCCACCCAAATGGACACAAACAGTAGTGAAATCTGTAGGTATAGCCCCCGTTCACTGTCAAATCGTTAAGGCTCACAGGAGTAAGCCTTCTTAGTACTATTATCACATGTTTCGAATTCCATGACATGCTGCGCTTCCGGGCTGCATTCTTGGCCAAATTGCCGAGCTCCGTAAGCTTCAATGGTTTGAACGAGTTGTGAAGTAAGGAGTAGTAGTACAACAAGCAACTTGGTAAATGATATCATTTTTGTAACCCGGATCAACAGTCAGTGATGGACACTTTCGAAATTTTTTCGTGGTTTCAAGTTTCCTAAAATGTGACAATTATACTCAAGATTAGTTTACTTATACGTGTTTTTAATAAAAAGATGACAACGGTGAGTAAGCACGTATTATACATTGCCTCTTGTCCTAATCGCGCGCATTTCGTGATTTCGATAAGCTAATTAATTATCTTTCTAGAAATTCGAGGTTTACAGAAATTTTCGCCTGTCCGTCTGACTGCCTGCAGCCGTTTTTACATTTCCAAGCATTTCTACCCTAACCGCGGTCCATACCAAGAACGACCTTATGATGAGTACAATTATACTCAAGATTAGTGAGCCTTATGAGTGATGGCGTGGCTCACGCCGCCCTAAAATGCGGACCTGGCTTTCTGGTCGCAAGCTGCTGGAAGGTAGATGAAACCTGTTTTAAGCATACGACCGATACCGCAGGTTGGTATTCTTAATCGGAATTTAGAACTAGTTTGGGTTCGTAATTCGTAATACCCGACCTGACTCGACTCCACTAACGCTAAACTTGGTTTGTGTATGAAACATTTAAAGAGGATGGGTTTTATTCAGTAACCAAATGCTCAGTTATACTCAGTATAGGCTATTAATCTACGCTACAAACAGAAAAGTTTACAAATATAAAATGGGCTGTACCTTTTCGTGACTTATTGCAGATGGAACAGACAGACGCTCAGTTATTGAAATGTGCTGGTATTGCTGATTTGTTTAATTTGAAGCCCATCACGACGAGCGGTGTCCAATTACACGTAAAGCATAATAATAGCGAGTATTTT
>VNWX01001599.1:0-14661 GCA_009869905.1 Ceratophysella communis | reverse complement strand
GCTTCTTTTGTCATCCCAGCACTACACGCTCCGCTCATTTTCACTCCAGATTCAACCCCACACTCAACACTCACAGATTTTTGTCAAGCTTTCCCTGGTATGCCCACACGAAAAAAGGCTAGAGTGAAGACACAATATGGTCAATGCCTCGAGCTAGAATTGCTTTTAACAGATTCCGATCCAAAATGCCCTCGAATTCTGCCATTCCATGCAATCATTTGCTTTGTACGATTGTGCAGCTGCTTCTACTGAATTACAACCATTACATGTTGCAATTAAATAGTTCAGGAGCAGTACGGCTTTGGCTCTCCACAACGACAACCATTATGAGAAGTATTTGCAAATTCCCATGTTCACTTCGGCCGATGGCATGAGCTCTTCGTTTTTTCGAAGACTAGATCGGATCAGCTCAAGGTACACTTACTTTTGTGAAGAGAGAGTGGATCTGAACCAGAGTCATTTGGTATTTCTGGACTCTCTCAAGGGTGTTCAAAATCTTGTGTCTCCCAGCAAAGGTCTCCATGTGAATCTTGGGCTGCTGGCTGGTGATGGTGAGGTCGATGGGATTGAGACGGGTGGAAAGTCGTGTTGGATATTGGCTATTCCCCCGGCAGAGCGGGGCAGGTCGAGGAGGGAACAATTGGACAGAGAACAGAGAACGTGTGATTTATGATGATGTGATTCTCTCTCTGTCCCCTCATTCCTCCTAGGTAATGTACCTTATGTCTCACTACATCCTCCAAATATTAGACAATTTCAATATGGCTTTCCAATGCTCTCCTTTCCCTTTCGGAAGTCACTGAAGTAAGCAGGCTGAAGCCAGGTTCCTGGACGCATTTTTCACGAACGCCTCTTTCCACCACAATAGTTTAGGTCTGCTCTGCCTACCTGCGTCTTTCATTTTTCACAGTGGAGCTTTCTCCCGAGGTAAAAGTGCCACTGCACCCTCTCTAGCAGACTTCCTTGTTTGTGTGCACTCTCAAGAGCCTTTCCAGGGCGTCTTGTTCTTTTTTCTCTGAGTCCTAATGCTATGCTCGAGTAGAAAAACACAGGGAGTCCAAACTGGGACAGACTGTCTCTTTTCTCTCTGATTCGAATTTATGGTTATTGATAAATAACTCGTTTATACCAATTCTCTGTCCCACATACAAACAAAAGCTGATGCCGAGATTTCCTTCCTGCTTTCCAAATGTGATTTCTTACGAAGCTTGTTTTAGTAAACCAGAAAAAAAGCAAGAAAAGAAATACGAACGCTACATGAGGCGTTTTAAAGTTCAAGGGAAAACGTGTAGCATAAATAAATAAATATTAACACTGACTGGAATGAATGTTTTCACCCGCAACGTAGTCTTCCGTGTACGTAACATGCTACATCACGTTTTAGCGATTCGTTACTATAGACTCGCCTAGAATATTCCGCAGTCTTCTTGCAGCAGTATTCCATGTACTTACGCCTTAAATGGCTTTCGGGTTGAACAGCAACGCCAGGAATTTTTCACGAATTCGGATATCGAGTCTTTGTGCTAGCCTATAGCCTATACTGTTTGCTGCCGTTAACATAAGCATTTACAACATATCATGTATCAATGGAATTAATCATCCTTTCACTCCCCCATCCAAATGATTATAGGCCCTGTTTGAAGTTACGTACATTTAAATCATTTACATGTCACATGGAGGCCCATTTAAATGGACGCTCAGTGCATGCATTATGGGTTCGTGTTCGGAGCTATATTATGTCACATTTCCCGATCGTGAGAAGGGAGGTGAAGAAACATTTAAGGCTGGCAGAATGAGCAACGAGAAAGCCAGTGAAAAGCTGTTTCGTAGTCGTAGTGTATTCCGTAGTCTATGCTGTGCGTGTCTAGGACAAATTATTATTGAAAATTGGAAAGTTTAGACTTGGATGCAAGGTTGCCTTGAACAAGACTGTAATATGGAGAATCCTGGGATAGTGGGAAAGAAGGCTCGGATCCGCTCTACATTTGGGGGGATGTGTTGTATGGATGAATGGAGCTCTAATTTTATTTCACTCCTTTTCCTTTTATAAGACCCATTAAGGACGCGTCTTATCTCTCCGTCTCGAGATAATATATTACCCCGAACACCAATATAACATTTAGCCAATTTATATCTTATTGAATAATGGAAACATTTGTTCTCTCGACTTCACCCTTTCTCCCGAGCTCCATTCCAGCCAGTCTCTTTGAACTTGGCGAAATTTACACCCTGCTCCCTGTAATTCATTAGAAGGAAGGGGAGGCTCACGCTCAAGTCGAGAAATTTGACAGCAGCTCAGCGCTCTTGGGAACGTCAGCTCCTTATACAAAATACATGGAAGAGCCGGAATTAAAATAGTTCAGAAACAGAATTACACAGTTCGACATGGTCCCTTATAATCCTGTTATTTATTCAGAGCTCCAGAAGAATATAAGAGTTGTTAGAGCTAATGAAACACTGTGCACACATCTTGGACCTAAATGTTCTTTTATGATTAATAATTGCTTGGCAGAGGGCTCATGAATTAGGCAGAGAAGCTGCCCTGTTGTTAGCACATTCTGGAGAAGATGGAAGAAGAAGAAAGGAGGTGTGAAAACGCATATTAAATGGATTTCACTCCGTGAGTTAAAGTCAACAAGACGGCAGAGAAGAGTGTCCTGAAGTGCTATGAAAGTTTATGTGTGTGAAGAAACTTTGTTTATTCCTTCCATGTTATTACCCGTTCCGTTGCAGGGGATCCGACATTCTTTAAATAGTTTAGAATAAGGCTAACATACGGTGTGAGAAGGGGCTTCCTGGATATTCATTCCGACATTACGCCACACGTTACTAGACATAGCATTAGCTCTTGCTACCCCGCTAGCCTATTTATATGGAAAGTAGGATCTACTTACGTGCAGAAACACGGAGCTTGGGAGTGAGGCAAGAACCTTTTAAGGAATTTTTAATTGTCGTCGGCAAGAGTGCAAATGAAGATATTACACAAGCCCTTTCTCGCATCCTCTCACAGCCTCCAGTTTCGTGTGTTTATCAAAATAAAAATGGCACGCCTTGTGTTACACGGCATAAAGTGCGTTTGTATAGCGTTTGACACACACCGCAATTTGCATTCAACGACGTATTGACGGAATGCCGAAACAGCTAATTTACACGCAAGCTTACACAAATACACAGATGTGTGCCATTAGCGGGGAGAAAGGTGTGTGAGGGCATTATGTAAGCCATTTGTTGGAGCTGGAAGTGCTGAATATTAAGTTGGCCGAGGGTGGAAAGTTGTGCGGGCGGACTTACTCGCGTGGTTCCATAATGCATGGACTGAAGTGGAAGGTGAGTGTATGGAAGGTGATACATGGAGTGGAGAGCCCTGTGCACCCTTCCCATTGCTTCCGAGTCATCAGCTCCCAAATTATTCATCCCGTCCTAAATGCAGAGGGAAAAGTATTTGGGAAAGCAATTGACTCCGCTACAGTGCACGTCAGCCGAAGACCTTGGTGCGGATTTCCCGGCCCGTTTTCCTGAAGTCTTGACGAAATTACGATTACTTTGGTTGAGAATATTGAGCTGAGCTGGTTCACACCTTGGACTGCTTTCTCCTTGCCCAGACCCCTGCACCATAAATTATACATGGAAAGTCTAAATAGTAAAACCAGAGAACCAGGTTGACACTTTCATTTCGTGAGCCTCACTCCAAAGACATTTCCTTTAATTTCACTCTGCACCCGCCACAAAGATGTGGTGGAGAAGTGACTTTTATTCCGAGTCAAAAGCTAAGAGAAAGCCTCTGCCTTCTTATCGAAAGTTCACGGAGGGGGTCTTTTCACTCTGCACACTCCAATTCAATCTCCAAAGCCCAAGCCAAATGCAGAACAAAGGCACTCTACAGATTCTCACCTCACATTTGGCCCTGAAATCCTATTCAGCGTCTATCCAAGTTCTGCAGCATTTAGTTATTTTTTGAGAAGCACAAGATTTTATCCTTGTGAACACGTTTACCGATACAACATTCCTAGAAAGTTTTCTATTTAATTCTGGCTCCTTTTATGTTGTTGTTGTTGGCCTTCTGATACTTTTTGACGGAGCATTTTGGAATCGCAACAGGAAAAATCAGGTGTAAAACGCATGATTTTGGTTTATGAAACGCAGACTTCAAAGAATAGTAATTGGAAGTTCTTGAGGCTAAAATTCAATTTTGAATGAATAAGTACTGAATTGATAAATATCAATCTGACTTGATTTTTTTTGTGCGGCATTGCGACAGCCCAGAAATGAACTGACTTTAAATTTAAACTTCAGCCTTGCTGTGGAAGTAGGGGTTGTTAGAGAGTATGCAGAAATAATATGCACATTACATGTTGTAAGTAAGCTTACTAAATTGTGTTCTGGAAGTGAATGTACATTGAAGAGAGACGGGAAAATAGGAAGAGAAAGAGAGAAAGCCCGAGGGAGTCATATTTGAAGCTTCTCATTATGAAGAAACGTCAGAATGGAAATGCGTATTGAGTGAGAGGGCTGGTGCTGCAAGAGAAAGCAGCGTTTTCCTTCAGACAGGCAGCATGTNGGCTGGTGCTGCAAGAGAAAGCGCCGTTTTCCTTCAGACAGGCAGCATGTGTGGAGTGGACTACCCTGAGAGGGGGTGCATAATCGAGCTAACGCAATACCAAATAAGTACTTGCTCCACACTTTCTCCTCTGCCTATGCTGAAGACGGCTTTTGTCGTGCTTTCAAATATTGTTCCAGTACTACTGTGCATGTATTGTTCGTGGAATTGGGCTTGAGATTTTTGTCGTTCCACACAACAGCGAGAGTAGTACACGTATGTGCCCTATCATATGCACATCCTGTAATTTCAACCCGGCCCTTTGTCTCCTCGCCAGAAAGCCATGCAGGGCAAAAAGTTAAACTTTGCCCATAGTTTGTTTCTCGGCTGCTTACCGTCTTTTGAAGTTGTCCATGCATGTAGAAAATTAGCCCTGGAATCATTGCTCGCTTCTTGTTCCTCGCCACTTTTTTCCATACACCAGCCCGCATGCTACTTGACATGGAAATTACTCCAAATCCTATTTTCTCTGTAACCAGCTCAACTTCTTTTGTTTACTAACTTTAGGCCAAAGTTGGTTTGCACCAAATGCAACGGTTTACCATTTTGTAAATACAGAATATATTATATTTACCACTGTGCTCTGTGCTCACAATAAAAAGGGTTGCTACATGGGAGAAAGTATGCTTTCTAAAGTCTACCCGCATTTGGCGATGGAGACACACGGGAATACTGATACTCTACATGCAGATAATAAACTCAGATGCGTTGCAATGAATTTTGGTGCAAATGGAGACAACTGCATGAATAATTTCGTTGAAATTAAAAATGTATCTATTTCGTTTGTGTGTAAATTTACAAAACCAGGCAATTACATTGCATTATAGTTTTAGGCGAAAATTGTTTTCTACAATTTTGGGATGGTGAAAAATCTTCGTTCGGTTTTAACGCTAAAATTTGCGAGTCCCGAGTTTGGCTAAGAGAGAATCTAGGGAAGGTTGCGTCGAAATTTGGACAGCGAGACGCGGTTTTTCATTCTGCGACTGGTCTCTGTGAGTTGAAAGAACAAACAAGGAATAGGTTTCTCTGACTTGACAGAAAAACTTAATTAAAAATCCGACTTTTATTAAGTCTGTAAACTCAAACAAACTCTGTTTGAAAGTTATTCTTGCACGATGCTTTCAACGAAGAAACAGAGCTCTGTTTCCAGAATTGTTCTTGCATCAACTCCTGTCCAGCGTCCAATAACTGGTCTTGACGTTGAGCTTGTGCTCTGACTGGGAGCATTATTGGGTCGGAAGACGACACAATACATTACAATGCGTAGTGAGACTTGAAGTAGAGCGATGGAGAGTAATCGGCTTAAAATTGCTCCTTGAACAGAGCCTTGCTCCGTCAGAGTTCAATATCAGTCCTTTGTTTCTGCGCTTGACTTGACGCCTTTCATATATTCTGATCTTCTGTGAAGTCTTAAGACCGTTTTTAAATCAAGCAGATTTTTATATCGAAGAAGCGACCCATAACTGACGACGTTTGATATTGGGACTGTTTGAGAGAAAAGTCCCAGTTGGCCATTTTCGTCTGTCTCTTTCCCTTTGATGTGTCAAGCCATATCATGCATATGTACATTAGAAGCTCTCGTCTCCCTCAGTCAGAGATCAGATTGTCTTTAGTGGAAATTCCTCTGCTTTCTTCCCTAACACCCCCACTTCCTGCATATGTCTTACTCTTCCAGCAGCTGCAACGCTCTCCCACCAATTCATTTCACCCATTTTTATTTCCACCAATGGAACTTTCTCCTTCCAACTCACTTCTTTTATTCATGCCTGCTTCCTCAAAATTCCCTCATTATTAACAGAGCTTCTTCCGCTGAGATCCGCGTCTTCCATGCACTCCACTTAAGTGATAAATAAAAGACAGCTATCGATCTCCAGTTTACGATTTACAACACGCGTGCACTGAGACGGATTTATTGGAATTTTCTTCTGCTTTTTCATTTTAAAGCTATACCAGGGTGGGCATTCAGATGGGTCAGATGAGATGAGCTTGCTTTGACCAGTCTGCCTTGAATTTAGAATATCATCTAAGGTCATTGAGCGTTCCGATTCAAGAAAACGAGTTTCGATTGAGGCAGAACGCTGATTCAAAAACTATGGAGATGATATTGAGAGCACTGACTTGTTGGCTAAATGAAAGCAAATCGTTAATCATTCATAAAACCATTAATATGAACCGAATTTGTGAAATTAGAAGTCAGGAGTGAAATGGATGGATTTTGGACTGAGAGAAATGGGGAGGAAATGAGAGTTGAGAGGTGAAAGACGGACGTAAATGCTATTGACAGGAAAGGCAAGCAAAGTGAAAGTTCGTTAGGAAAGTCACTCTGCCATGTCATATCAGCAGGGCTCTAAATACATTCAAACGCCTTCTCGTCCTGCATTTGACTCAAGATAAATTAGAAACTTGTCTTTGGACTCTTCAATCAAGAACTACACACTACAATGCTCAGCTCTCCTCCGCCCTGTCGTCTTATGTGCCTAGACAAATATTTTAATACATATATATGCCGGGTGCTTACCTTATTCCCCGAGACAGGTTTGAAACGAGTTGACGTCTGAGCTCGTGTACGACACAAAATCGTTTCTCTCTCCTGTGACCCGTCCAATAGCAGATTTGCGAGAGCAGTGAGCAGTGCATTATACTTCCGCTGCCGAGCAAGGATTGGATACTTCATTTTCATTTCAGACAACGTATTTTTCATGTCACGCTAGACTTGAACCTGGTTGTTGAATTTATGATTTTCTCAACTATTTTTCATTTTATTTCTTATATAAGAACAGCGACTCGGATCGAGTAGCCGAGTCGAGGCAGCTCTGCCATGTCATGTAATTCCCCATCTTCTACTTTGTAATACGAAGTTGAATTTTAAACTCGAGCACAAACTTAGAACTGCTGGAGCTGTAATGGGGATTAGGCTGGGCACAAGTATTTGGGTCGTAAAGAAGTATCCATTACAAGTCGACCATTAGTTGTAATCTCATGTAAATGGAGGCCAATCTTATTTATTCATAGGAGGCAAGATTAGATTCGCCAGAGCTGGGCCGGAGATGCGGGGTTGGCGGTAATAATTTGTGAATAAAAACCGAAGTATGACCCCAACGTTGATTCTGACTCATATCAGTGCATGCATGGGAATTACTGTAAAGAATGGCTTCGTGAATATTTCAAAAATGCGGTAATAAAAATTGAGTTGGCACGCTAAATTGGGTTGAGAATGAGACGTATTTTCATGTTCTGGGCTGAAGATCAGGAGCCCTTGGTGTTCCGAAGCAGAGAGGGATGTACACAAGTAGGGCTGGGATGTATTAGTATGGAGACGGTGTAATGTAATGTAAGTAAGTGGAGTGTGTATGTAGAGCGGCGGACTGGCGTTCTTTATATTGCTAAAACGAAAGGAGAAAGATTAGATGGATGAATGGAGAGAGTTCAGGAGGAATGGGGTAGGAGCAGGGCCAAACTCGAGCTGCTTACAGATGGGCAAGCACTTCAGGTCTCTAATATGTATTTGTAGGCGGAATATATAATAATATATCCATATGCATGGAACTCGGCAGAGCACGACGACGGAGGCAAGGCGACATTTCTCTGAATAGAAATGACACTTTTAGCTACAACATGGGAAACCATTTTTCTCCACTTTATTACACGATTAGGTCCCTGTGCATACTTTCTCCGAGCTCTCCTTCCATCTGTGTCTACATGTCTCCATCCAAGTACTCACGTCTCCAGGCCTCGTTCCTCCACTACAAATACGCTTTCTCCGGCTGTGGGACATCCAGGGCTCAGAGTTCAGGCACACACATCAACCCTCTTTGTCTCCCTGCCCTCCCTTCCACCACGACTCCTTCAAATATCAACACTTTCACGCACCACGCACTCAACAGCAGCAGCTCACTCGACTACTGAACTACAGCAACCTTTCCGAGGTCTATGCCATCCTCACTCACGCTTGAGAACCCTCCGTTTCAACCGCTAATTACCTATCAACTGATTTACACACCGGAGGCTTCCCTATAAACTTTCACCACGGCTGCATACAAGAGCACCTGTTCTGTTGCATTAGTTGATTGCAGAGTAATGGAAACATTCTGAATATCAGCTTGCCAGTCTTTTTAGTACACAGTGTCAGATGCTTGGATAGAGTTTGTAGAGACCTGAAATGGATGTTGTGACACTTTAAACAAACTAGTAAGGTGTAAGCACGCTGAGTCCGCACGGTATTCTTTTGCGTAGAAAAAATAGTAAATTTTAGCCTAAAAGGAAGGCAGATATTGAAGTAAACCTATCTGTGCGCGATTCTTGATGGAACCAATTAAGATAGAGTTGGACGTTTGGACTTCCTGTAAGAAGAGTGGGCGGTGAACTTTCTCTGTGGGCAGAGAAAGGCATGGGCCAGGGTTAATTATCGGTAAGACTGAGATTGGGAAAGTGACTATTTTACGTGGCAGCTGGCAGCCCACGTTTACACATCTTTAGCTTAGGTCACATAAAAGCAGCGACCTGTCCGAGTCGAGAAAAGGAAACAAGAAAGCTTTCAAGAACTTTCCCCCACGATAATGATGAGAGTCGACTACTTTAACTTTTGGGTTTCTCTGTCATTCTTTATTACGCCCGAGCCTGATGGCATCATGCGGGACACACGGACGGAAAAAAATCTCGGCTCTCTGCCGTATTGACCACCTCCATGAAACTACCCACGCTTCAGTTTTCAACCTACCCGAATGTATGGGCAAGCGCAACGCCTTAGCAAAAAATAGACATACAGAAAAATACAGTGGTATAATTCCAGGAATCTGCAAAATCAATTGCTAATTTTTTTCTATTTCTAAATTTGTAAAGCTCAGCCAATATTTTTAAAAATATATTCCTACATTTTCTTGCTGGTTCAAAACTATGAATTAGAAAATAAAGGTTGTGCTAATGCTAGGGGTGAAATTTGCGTAGAACTCGGGTAGTATCGACTGAAGTGAATACACGTTTGGAGTCTATGATTCGGGGTGTGTGTATTTAGAAAAATGAGGAGGTTCGACCTGAGCTGCCACTAAGCCCTGTGAATAGTAATGAATGAATGAGTGATCAGAGGGCTTGGTGAAAGAGACTTTGGAAAAGGAAAGGAGGAAAAGGAAGCCAATTCATATCTGTCAATGACAACTACGAGGCAGTCTGCATAATAATATCCCGGCTCTGTCGAATTGCCCCTCCGTCCTCTCTTCCTTTTCAAATATGGATGAGGAGTTTCCAAGAGAGAAATGAGCTTTTTCTTTTGTCCTTTTGCTCAACCATGCGCCGCCTATTTGACAATTTACAAAGGAATTAGTCCGTAATCAAGCACACAAAGTACATACAAATAATAGTCTCCTCAAAATTAGCCAACATCCACTCAGGTGTAGCTCTAACATTACAAGCTTTTCCCTTGTGACTCTTTCAATGCTAATACGGCCTAAAAAATTTAATGCTGCGAACTCACTTGCTTCCAATAGGAAAATTTGAAGCATTTCCGAATCCTCCGTTCTTCCGTAAATTAGAATGATTGGAAGATGCATTTATAAGTCCACAGAATATGAAATGCATAGGAAATACCTACCAATATTCCTGCAAAGAAAAAGGCTTTTAGGAAATGCTCTCACGTAGTTTCACTACAGCATTTAGCCTGATGAAAGCGGTGTATCGTAAAGCAGAAAATTTCTAAAGCTTGTCTGATGAAAACTGCTGTAAACGTATACATATTACGTCTAGCTTTCACCAAAAATTAATCTAATACTCTGGACATTCTAAAAAACTGAGTAAACCGAATATTTCAATTAAACAATTCAGTAATTATATTTCGATTCAATACTTGAGTTTCAGCCGTGGTAAACTAATGCTTCAAGAATGAGCCTGTAGGATGAAATTATGTCAGAAACTTCAGAGTAGGTTCGCTATTAAATATGAAGTTGTTTCCTATTGGAGCCAATCCTTCATCTGTATGTCAAGCTCTACAAGTTAATCCAAGAATTAAAAGCCAGCTCAATGGCTCACAAATCTAACGACCCGAGTTTCCGTAGTTACGACGAACATAAAGCACGGGCATAGAACAGAATCTGAGTCAGTTCCTGCTATGAGTTGGGTAACCGTGAGCTAGGGAATTAGTGTGACAGTTGAGTGAAAAGTAAATAGTAAGTTTTCTGAAAGAGGGATGGAGGGTTAGTGTGTGGCTGGGGAAGTACACAAGTCACTTTAGCTTCACATTTACTCCAATTTTCCTCATAATGTTGATAAAAAGAAAGTTCGAGGGATTCTTGGACGTCTCGAGTATTTATTGTAGCTTTGCTTTGCTCTTTGCTTGATTAGAAACAAGAATACGTACTTGGCTTTCTTCTGCTGCGCTATAGTAGAGACCTCAACCCATTCCGCTACTGCAGGCAACAGTGACTACTGAGCTCAACTGAGGTTTTAGACTCTTCAGCAAGAAAGAAATGCCCACTTCCACTTGTCACGATCGATTAGGACCGGCTTTACTTCTCCACTCTCTCCACTATTTTTATTTCACCCGCAATTAGCCACACAGAAATCATTGGGATGAGCCAGAACTCTTTCTTTCCAGAGCAACTCTCATGATTGCTTACTTGCCTCTTATTCAGATTGAGCCGCTCGAGTTCAGGAACTTCATTGTTCTCCGGAAACAAGAGTCTGTAATGATCGATAAAGCATCCCACCAACTGCCAGTAAAGTCCAAATAATGGACTGCTACACTACATCAATGGAACATGGGATAAAAATGTGTATCCATCACTCCTCCCGTCTTTCTAGCTTTAAATTGCATTAGATCCGCTCTCTATGATCGATGAAGACCTAGTTTCGAAGCTAATATTAAATAAGTTTTATTTTTAATTGTTTGTTTCAGCCATGAACGAGATTCCAAAGTTTGGAGAGCCCATTCCGAATGTGACCGTTGCTGTGGGACGGGATGCCTCTCTGCCCTGTGTCGTTGAGAACTTGGGGAGTCACAAGGTAAGTCTTGAGTTCAAATTAATCAGTAGTTCCCTGCCAAGACTTCTCAACAAGGAGTTTATTAGAATAAGTGCTAATTTACCTTGGAGGCATTTCTGAAGTTGGACTGGGAACTGGATTGAGGAGTGTTGCTGTTGGGAACTTTTAGTTGTAGTTTAAACGGAGGAGAAAGGGTTTCCAGGAATCCGGAACAAGTTGGTCGGATTTATAAAGTTTTCGATTACTTCATCCATCATTGCATTAGGTCTCGCTCATAAAATGAAAAATATGGTTGTAAGTGTCTGCTAGGGAGTGTAGGACTGCTGCTGGAGGAGTCTATAGTTTTAGAGAGTCATCTCTCTTGGTGTCAGAGGATGTGAGGGCGACGGTGGGCTGGATGGACCATTTGTCTGATTTTATCTGGGCTGAGCGGAGGATGAACGGCGTGAGGCCGAGAGAGAGAGAGAGTAATATTAGTTGAAAATAGAATCTTGGATTCTGGCGGAGTTAATGTAAGTGTGTGTAAGAGTGAAGTAAGAGGTTCTCAAGTGTGATATTATTGGATCTTGAGTGGAAGAGTGGGGAGAAAAGCGTATTTAAAGATAAACGCATAAAGGCTTTCTCTGGATTCCCCACATCTTCAAAGCTGCCAAAAGTGCCACGATTATTGCCTAACTGGATTTACATCCCATTTCTCCTCACCTCTTCTCTCTCCACTCACTCCTCGCCTGAGCTACCCCCTATAAATATTACAACTGCATTATTACTTCAATGCAGCACCGTCAGCCAACTACGACACTCACTCCAAAAACATTTCTCTTTAAATATCCCTCTAAACCCACTAATATCTTTTAAATGGTGCTAATATGCACTCAACTAATTATCGCAGTGTAACACATTGTTAATCGAACAGCTTTTGACAAAAATCTGAGAATTTTAATTTACGTACAATGCACTGCAGATACCTTCAGGTTAGAATTAAAGCATATTGAGCGACCTCATATTGTAGTAGGCAGTGAATATGCTCGGAATTGTTGAGATGAAGAATCCCTGAGCTAGGTTTCACAAGTGGGAAGATCATAGGAGAAAGAAGAGTCGTGAGGAAATAGATTTTGGGAAGAGACAGGCTGTGCCTGGGATGAATTTAGATAAGGGAGGAGGGGCGGGCGGGCTGGCGTTATGTGAGAAGGTTTAGGCGAGATGAAGTGTAGTGATTAGGAAGTGATGCAGAAAGTTGAGACTTAATTGTGCTCCGAAAGGGCGTTAAGAGTGTGGAGAGGGTTGACTGGTGATTCGGAGATTTTTCCAACAAAGACAGGGAGCACATGCTCTTCACTCTTCTGGTCCGTGCCACAGAAGAAGGGAGAGCATTCTGCCAGAGAAACTCAACTCAACAACTTACTTTCTCCGGCTCACTTTCACTCCATCGAGCTTTTCCATGGGGATGATGAGCTATTCCTCATCTCACTCCCTATGCCGTTCAGCCACAATTACTTCTTTACAAAGTACTCAGCTGACTTTTAGCCACATGCTCAAGCCAGAGGATTCGCAGTTTATACTGTATTTTACAAATAAATAATTTTACCCTACTTATGCGTGATTCCTATACTGTAATCCCGCATTTAGAATTTTTTTCGGCATTCTTCTTTTCAATTGATTTATGAGAAAGGTGAAAGTCCAACCAACTTTGAGTCGATTGCATGACCCTCAAACTGTATAGCTATAAAAACGCATGAGCCGACTTTCACCCAGTTTTCCCCCGTTACTTTCACTGCATCCTAGAAACGATTAGGGACTGAGTTGTTATTTTGCTAAGTGGCTATATAGACCCTTAAAGTAGTGTGATATGCAGGGGTTCGTGCGGATTGTGTGTGTCGACCTATGGCATTATTGGTATTCGTGCCTGTCACTTGGCAGGTCGAGTCTGAATTGTTATTTTGTTAAGTGGCTATATAGACCCTTAAAGTAGTGTGATATGCAGGGGTTCGTGCGGATTGTGTGTGTCGACCTATGGCATTATTGGTATTCGTGCCTGTCACTTGGCAGGTCGAGGAGATTCAGGATTGGAACTGATCTGGAGTCCGTTGTGAGTGAAGATGTATTGGATCTGGATGTGCGGGCCGTAGGAGCATGGAGTGGTGTTGGCAAGTGAGGAATTTTCCCGTCGATTTCCTCCTTTCCTCGACTGAGTCCGTGTGTGTGGCTGAGTTGAGCTCGAGCCTCCAGAGACTCTTTTTCTGGAGTTGAGTTGATGTGAACTGCCATGCAGGCCAGACAGCGGAGTCCATAATATTCTGCCTCCACAAATGCTCCTTTCACTCTTTGTTCCCCTCATCTTGATCCTCGCCTCCTTGTCTCCTTCCCCAGGCATATTGACTTTTAAAACTCTGCACTCTGCCTCCACTCTGTCTCCGACAATTCCTCCCAAAAACTTGTAACCGTAGTTACTATTAGAAGCTGGTAACTTCAAGTATTTAACAACAATTTTAGAAGCTTCTGAGATCAGTTGCGAGATCTCTTTAGCATAAGATTTCGTATCTATTTAATTTAAATAATCGCAGCTCATTTTCCAAAATCCCCATGTAGTAAATATATTCCAGCAAATAAATTACCCCTAACCAAAATTTCAAAGGGTCCAGCCATTGGTCGTGCTTCAATTGTCGCGTCATGTCATAAACTCTTCACCCTTCTGCACTTCAGTCTCTGACCTGTCATGCCAGCACACTGCTCAATCCCCAGCTTCCAGCTTCCTTGACTTCTCGCCAAATCAAAGATTATAAGCCAATCATTCCCACTACTGCCCACTGGACTGCTTTCTCCACCACCACGCCATGAGCACGGCGAAAGTCCTGTACAGTATTACGGCTTTCGCTACCGAAATCCCAATAAACAGCATTCTAGGTTAGGAATTTTGACAGGAACAAGAACTAAACCAACGCTGAAGGTCGACGTTTACACAAGTTTGTAATTTGATTCTGCAATAGCATTCTGAATTTATAGAGTCGGGATATTTTCAAATCGTAATCCTAAAATTGTATTTGCGAGACCACAAACCGCTGTCACTACCAGAATTTCTCTTCAGGCAAAACAGCTCT
>VNWX01001598.1:0-14662 GCA_009869905.1 Ceratophysella communis | reverse complement strand
TCAACTTCATATTTCCTTCTTTACTTAAAACCTGGTCTTTGCATTTTCTGATATTCTCGTCAGTCAATGGCTCGTCGTTTGAAGTTAGTATGTCTTCGAGGGTTCTATGGAAGCCCGGGGCTGCAACTCGCTTTGATTAATTTCCATTTCAACTCTTGAGACGATTCTTAAGCCCATTAGGTCTGAGTTTGTTGGGTTGAGCACTAGACCAACGTCAAAGCATACCAGGGCCTTCTCAAACTGATCCAGTTCCAAGTAAACTTGACCAAGCTGTTTTTTGCTTGCGTAGCATGTTCCAGGTTCTTCATCAGCCATTTGAGCATATTTCAACGCTTCATCATAATTCGGATGGGGAAGGTTCATACTGGCGATGCTCATTTGGATATGAATCTGACACAACACCGGAGCATCCACTCTAGCTAGCAGCGTGCCTTCGGTCAACTTGTGAATTGCTTCTTCATACTTTCCCTTAGCAACAAGAGCCTTTCCCTGCTCAAGTATTCCACGCGCCTCGTTAGTTGCAGCTAAATTGAAATCATGCTTCATCCGGTCAAGCTCCGCATTAGGGACTCCATAAAATTTCAAAGGTATCGTCGCCTGTTCCCACAATTCTTCAAAATCTTCGGCACTTAAGGGATCATCAGAAGAATGGCTAAGCTGGTTCCGCACTTCTAACAGATTATCCAAATGCCCTAGCTCCTCTGATTCTCTTGCTGGTTCCATCGAATTATCAAAAAGCGTAAGTACTTTAACGCTTTTGATTAAGAGCATGAGATCCCACTTGCTCAGGAAATCATTCTCGAGAATCTTTCTGGCAGCCATCATGAGAAGACTCATTCTACTTGAACTGAAGATATTCAATAACGTAGCTCTATCGCTATTAGAATCTTCCCAGGTGTGACCCTGTGTCAACTTCCATTTCTCCTTGAATGCTGAACGACGCGTTGGGACTCCGATTTGTTTTAGAAGTCGACCAAGTCGTTCGAAATTCTCCATGGATCAAAGTGGTATGCCACCTCAACCTATAATATAAAACGCAACAAATTAGGACTTAGGCTCGAGTAAACAGTCATTTAAGCAGAATTCGCCGGATAAATTACGAATAAACTGATTTGAATACAAATAAGCCGGTAGTACAAACAAACCTTAATTGCTCTTTGAGTAATAAAAGTAATTTTGAAAATTGTCTTCCCAATCGCTCCCTATTTTAAGGGTACTTTTAAGTTTAAGCTACAAAAACAACTACTAAAATAGACGAAATAAAAATTTGGAATATAATTTTCAGTGCATATATAGCTCATGTCAAACAGGCTATTTTTTCCTCATTCTCATTTCTACTTTTTAAAAAAACCGTTTTTTAAACTTAGCTCCCATGTCGATAAAGAAATTATGCGTGCAAAAAATCACAATGGCCAGATTTTTAAGAACGTATTAATACAAATAGGTGCAAAAGCGAAACTTTGATTTCTTAAAGAATTTTATAAGAGCCTGTTTTACTTACTTATAAGTACTTACTTTTTATATACTTATTTATTGATTTTGTTTTCCGTAGCGGTAGTACACTACCTAACGCCTTGATTCTGGACTGCTAGCCGTCGCCCGCTTAATATTCTGTTGTTATTTCAATTTATCAGAAAAGTTGATTTTGACATTGATTTGGTATCTGTCTGTCTGTCCTATTATGGAGAGTTTGTTTTGGTTGTTGTTTGTTTTGTATTTTGGTTAAAGTCTTAGGTTCAATGCTCACACCCACACGCAGCATACAGCCTTGGCTCTCAAGTCAAGATCAATAGTAATAACTCAGGAGCATATAGTATACATTGTCGCAACATTATCCTTCTACGTAAAACTTTTTAACATATTTTACAGCATCCTATTAAATATCCCACGTACCTGATTCAATTTAATATATTATTGTTAGAATGAGACGAGCACATATATATTTTAAAAATTATCGCAAACATAGTGTATGTTACTTCCAGAATTAAACGAAGAAATCAAACTAAAGTTTGGTGGCAGTTGCGAATGTCAGGGTAAAATATTATTCGAGATTCGTGCACAAATAACCGCTGCACAGCGCAAAAGGGAACAGAAGCGTGCTTTCACGGGCTCGCATTCCTCACAGTTTTTCTATCAGACGCAGTTTGTGCAGAAGGTAGCTAAAATATTTGCGTATACTCATTAGAACAGGTTTAGGTCATTTATTCAAAATGACGAGCGTTTTAGAAATTTACCAGCATGTGTAGAAAGGTGTCCCAGATAAAACGTTCGTTTGTTTAAAATGAGCTTGCTTGCAGGTTATAACTTATACTATATGTATAAGCATATTAGCTACCAGAAGTGATTTTGAATTTTGCGTGCTGTACAGCAGCAATTAGCCTTTAGAAAACCAATAAGATAATCCCATGCTAGATTCGAATCGAAAAAGCTTTAATTTTGCATGTTATACGTCCGGGCATGCAGGACTCGTAATTTAGTTTATTTTATTTTTAATCTCTGGATATTGGGAAATATGAGTTAAAATAAAAGGGTGGGGCATACTTTCCGTGTCCCCTTGTTCAATGCACATAATACAAAGAGAAATCACTTCTAACAATGACATTCATTCCATAAATTGACTTCCCTCAATTTATATGAAAAAACTGGATATAAATACATTTACCTACACCAAGCTGTGCCAATTCTTGCCTAGTCATTTGAGTGATGTATTCCAATTTTGAAAATTCTGACCAATAAAATTAATTGAATTTTAGTGATTATCCAAATATTGGACGAAACCCTAAATTCTGTAATGATAATGATGATTAGACGCGTTTGGGAGTGAATGTAATTTACCATTGTTATGTCATCTTGTGGTATTTTATCGTGCTTCTTCATTTAGCTACACTTAAACTTCAAATATGCCCAAACGTCTGACACATTTGCTCATATCGCAGGTAAGTACGATCAACTATGCTTAAGCAAACCATAATAAATGGCTTTTAGGTTCAGTTGCACCTCACCTCCGATCTCAAATATCCTTCATGAAAGATTCATTTTAGCCTGCATCTGTATCTTTTGGCGATTGGCATTTGGCACTCCTTAAAGTCAGCAAGTGGATTGCAAACTGAAAAGAAAGTTTATTTTGTGTTATGAAGAACAACATGTCAGACAGATGAAGAGCGAAGGGGATGCTTAAAAACGAAATCAAGGGCGAGATTAGCCGTAGGAAAGAAAGAAGATTTGAAGTCTGTGTTTGAACTCAATTGATTTCATGAGATGTTTCAGGTTGAATTGTTTAGTTAACTCTCTAGGCAATTTGAATTTAGCCATTTATATAAACTGTTGCATCTGCCCTTCAATGATGGACAATAAGAATACAAGTTTTAAAAGTGACAGGTGTCCATACTTGACCTGATACAGTACATATAGTTATCGGTTATATATTGCTTCATGATTTTGCAAAAAATGTCGAATTGGATCTGATAACCACCTGTCGAGTTGAAGGCAAATGTTTCACGAGATATCCTTGCAATCGAAATCTGAAAACCTGAACCTCCGACGAAAACTGGCATATTATTTACATGATTATTCAGATTACATTTTGCTTTCACTTTGGAAGGCTCTCGAATAACCTCCAACCGCCTTATTTGGCACATCAATTTTAGTTAACACAACGTTAGCAAACTATTTAACACGACATCAAAGCCCATTTATTAGAAAAAATAATTGTCAATAAATGAAAAATGCAATGCCTTCAAATAAGCTTAAGCAGGCGCACTGCATAAATAATCTAATCTCGAATTTGTTCCTATAAAACATCTATGGGCAAGTGGCCCAGGAAACATAAAGGCCAATTGAGATTTTGAGATGCTGATCTAATGAGAACCAGTGCAGTGCAAAGTGCTGGCTCAATTCATTGCCAAAATTTCAACGGATGAATGAATACATTCATTACATTCGGTGAATCGCTTGGCTTCGTTCCCACACTTCCTTGCCTTTAGTTGAAGTTGAAATTTTTCAAGATTACTTTTAATTTGATTTTTCTAAATTAGTGCCTTCCGCATCAAAAAATTTTGATCTCCGCTTTTGGAATATTTAGTTTAAAACAACGTTGACAAGAGCATTGCTAAGATATTTATTTAGCTGTTTGCCCAATTTTTGCATTCAACATCCGCATTTCACGCTGCCAAGTTTAGATAAGTATCTGAAATCTTAAGCGCGCAAGGTAAGATGCATTTTTATTTAATTTATTTTTAAGTATATACCTTTATAATTGCTTCACTCGCACTTCTCTACTTCTCTCTAACTGCAGTCTATCTTATAGTTATATTCCATTTATACGATCAAAGTCTGAGCTTCTTCACTAACTACAAGATTCATGAACCCTAACCAAAACATAAACTTAACTTACAATTTAAACTCAGTTCAATTTTTTATGTGAATTCCTATTCCCTGTTCATGATGCGTACTGTACGCATGTACCATTTGACTGCAGTCGGATGAAGATGAGCCACTTTACAAAACACAATCCTTCCTAATTGTATGTATGCACAAAAGATGGGTTCAGCGTAACATACTTTGTGCATTAGTAGTCATGCTATCAAAAGCGTTTAAGGGCGATAAATTATGCTCGGAACACTGTGGTTCCATATTAACATCAGGTATTACAATGTATGGGCTTAGGGTACAAAATTCGAAAACTTAAAAGGGTGGACACGCAGGAAAGCCTTTATAAGGTCTGGAAGAAAGTTGACTGAAGGGTTTGTTGTGCCGACCATACACATTTAATGCAATTTTGTCGGCTGAACTGACGGCGAAACTTCCACAACAATTGTACAGCGTGTTGGCTGCATTGTGCCACTAAAGCATGAAAAACCCGAAATTCTAATGATGCAAAGCCCGGAATTCAGAATTTTATTTTTTTCCGTATTATTTGTATTAATCCGTTGGGTACCTAGTTTAACCGGTATCCTGATCCTGATGTCGCCCGGTTTACAATGGACACTTCTGAAAGGGTTTTAGGAGGACAATAACCCATCATAGGATTATGTAATAAAGCTATGATTTATTCTATTCTTCAGCACCTCATATTTTTATTGACAAAGCTTAAGGCTAGAAATACCGTATTGCGGCATAAAATTTCCAGGTTTTTTATAACATAATCCTAATGTTAATTTATGTAATACCTTGAGGTATTTTGATCTTGCAATATGATACATTTCACGTTTGAAGTCAAGCATAAAACCTTCTCAACGAGCCTTTAAGAATTCTCAAAGCTGGGTGTTTCAGAAAACCCTGAGCTTTCCTTACAGAATAAAATGATTCGACGTATTTGCGCGTTGTCACGTATAAGGAAAATAATTACAGTCTCTATTTTCTATTATATTATGTAATATGTAATTTAATCTGTTTTGAATACAAGACCCTGGCGTGCCAGGAACACACCAACGTTCTACCTATTTTTGGAAAGAGATAAATTGATTCCATTAAATTTGGACCAAAATATAGGCTAACCCCTAAGTCGTACGTGTGACACGACTAAGCCATTATTTAAATGATGCCTAGTGATCCATTTGAGGCCGACTCAATCCAAGAATCAAATGATTATGAAACCACAGCGGACATCGTTTACTATGAATATTTTTAGCACATTCCTTTGTGCTCAGTCCAATTACAATCGTAGCTATATAGAATCTAGACGAAGAAAAATGCGTTTTTGTGGTTCTTCCGACATGCAAATCTATTGGAAACTCGCTACCTCAAATACTTTTAGTTATTTATGCCAGTAATTCTATGTTGAAATTTGATTCATTGTTTAGAGATGACTCTTCTGACGTGACATTTCCTTGTTTCGAAGTTTCAATGGAATAAACTCGTACTTGCATGTTAGGCATTCAATTCATATGGAGCTAAAATATTCGATGCATAATATTATGCAGAAGCAGAGTCAATCGTGCATAATTGCTTTTTAAATTCCATTACAGCACATTTGCCAGGTTGTCAAAAGGAATTTCGTTAGCTCTATAATTATGAGGGTATAGGCTCTGACATGACTTCCTAAGGACTGTGCAGTGGTTTACGGATTATTCCTGTGGAATATTATACAAGCATCATTATCAGCTTTTTCGCAATTTTTTTACCTTATTATACTTCTACGTATCTGCCTATGAAAGAGGAAGTTGTTGACTTGTTTTTTTTATATTCTTCTATGTTGTCCGTGTCGTGAGTAAATAGTAATTTTTTCTTTACAGAATTTGTAATTTGAGTATTTTTTCAAGTGAAATTTATTTGGCGAAGGAGACAACACCACTTGGCTTGGGTACAGTTTCAAAGTGATGGCCTAAAGTCTTAATTAGGAAATACATTGGATGGGCTTCCTTGTCACTTTTGCTCCTCGGGCACTCGTCACGGATTGAATGTCCTGTTCGCAAATGAAGGCTGACGAGTGGACAAAGGATTGCAAAAATTCGTGGACAGTAACAGCAATTGAAGCATGTATGGGCTCAACTCAACACCGCGAATAAATATTCCATGACTTTAGGGTAGCATTGATGAGCAAAATTTGATTTAAAAGTGCAGTTCAAGCGACGACGATTGCGATCTAAATTTCAACACAGCTAAGGAATTTGTGAAGAAAATATTTCGTGAGAAAGCATTATAGAGTTAGCGTTTTTCGTCGAAACGGGTTTTAAATACATAGGATTTAAAAAAAAATTATTTCCAGAACGTGGTACTGCAATGTGTATTCCAAAAACACAATTTTACGAACTTTTATGACAATAACGCAAGCCAAAGCAGCTTATTGACTATTACCAAGTAATTGTGCAACAAAAAGGAAATATTCGTTATCTTTTGAGCCCAAAAGTGTTGAAAGAAAACATTATGCGCCGGCTATGCAGGGTACGGCATTAATTCAGAATCAGGATAAACAAATGTCATCTTTGCATTCTAAACCCCTGCCAATTAATTAATCACGGTTATAATGAAGGAAGCGCAAGTCGGCTTTAAAATTTACTGGGATTGTAAATGACAAATGGCATGACACAGTAGTGTCGTAAGGTGTAAGATGTAAGCTGTAGCTGTAAAAATCATAGAGCATCATTTTATGTTAACTTGTTTTAATATGCACTTCTAAACTTCAATGTATTCCTTTCCTGTTTACAATTTATGTATACACAAACATGCAATCTGCCTGCCATACCATCATACAGAATACAAAATCCAACCCACATTCATTCCTAAGCTCGGTACGACATCCAAACAAAACAAGACTTGAATCCACCATGCTGGGCCAGTTGGGACTGGGTCGATTTTGCTCGAGGAATTTGTGCTTGATTTATTAGCTGCAACGAATAGTTGGGATTAACAAATTATTTGATTAAAGTAACTTAAGAGTGAGGAGAAGAGTAGCAAGACATTTGTAGCGCTAAATTAGCTAAGAAACGAAATACATCATTTTGAGCTTGTTATACTCCGAAATACGATTTTGGTTCTGAATTATACACAATTAAAAATTTTAAAGAATTTCCTCTATAGTTATTACTAATTTGCATGCGAATTTCAAATTCATAGAGTCAACATTTCCTAATTCGATTTCGGATTTTTTTAAAAAATTACACTCCGTTTACAGGTAAATTCAAAAATGCTTTGATTTCTTAAACTTATGCTGATCAAGTTTTTTCTCTTGATTTTTTTCAGGAATTCGCCGAAACTACACTGTTAAATTGTCAGGGAAATAGCATTCCTTCTACAACCCCTAATTCAAACAAAATTCGAACCCAAATCCCTTAATGCATCTCGCACAGCAATGTAGGAAGAGCAAAATGCAGCTTCAGACAGAGATGAAATTGTATAGCTTACAGGTATCATAAAGACCAGACCAGCCCAGTCCGTATCAAGCCAGTCTCCATTCTGTATACGCACAACAATCAACAATATAGAAGTGAGGAAGATTCCGCCGTGGCATTCCAAATTGTTATCTCTAATATTTAAGTGCACGACGCATCGCGTATCGCTATCCCTTATTGCTAACGTGTGAAACATGAAGCCAAGCGCTACAGCAGTCTTCTGCTGCGGCTTCAAAGTGGTCTAATAGGTCAAGTGGAGAGACCAAGCCCTTTCTCCCAAATCTCAATATCACTGACACTATTCCAATCAAGTTTTTTTTCTTTCGACTATTGACTCCTTGCAAAGAATTAAAATCAACTCTTACTTGTTCACGAGGCCCGGAACGAGTTGGATCTTTGAGTAGTATAGGGGCCTTAATGGGAACAATAATACAAGATTTCTCATTGTTTGCTGTGTGCCATCAGTCATAACTTCCCCTTCACCCCAGTGCTCAAGTTCAAGGTGGTTGCAGCTTTTGATTAACCAAAAAAAAATTATTAGAAATTGTATCAGTTTTGACATAAAAATTGTTGAATTCCTAGTTTGTGGTTTGCTTTAGTTAGACATCCTATTTGTTATGGTAAAGAGGTGACGCTTAGAAGGCATTGTGCAGATTCTCACTGAAGCAAATAATCACTGACGAGTTGAGTTCTATTATATATGCAGAACGAACAACCGTGTCATTTTTGACATGGCCAAGGCGGCTAAGCATTAGCAGTTAGTGATAGCATTATACTCACGAGTCACATTTTAGCCGGTGGTGTGTGTGAAACTAGACTACTGATTTTTTTTGTTATTTTAGGCTGACGACTGACCACTGCTCGTTTTGGCTTGAGAGCTCTTTGGCGTGTCCTCAATCATTGCCATTCTTTTTTTGGGATTTCAATTGTGTACATGACTCAGCTCAAGACAACAACAGTGTTGTAAAAATAGGTCGGGATTTTCGAGGGAGACAAGAGACGAGATCATAAAGTGAAAGTGTGCATTGCTGTGTTTTCCATGCAAAGGGCCTCAAGGGAACAAGGAATTAAGGAACTTGTTTGGCCTTCAAATGTTCTGAACCTGGAAGTGGCTGTATTTTGGAGTGAATCAAGAATGTTTGGAATTGTTACGACCTGAGAAGTGATTGAACTTTTGTTTTTTAAACCGGACAATGTCCTCGGAAATTATTGTTTCAAGAAAAAGTGACGGAGCCCCGTCGTTAATTTACGACGAGCAGCGTGAAGAGCTTGGAATTAATTCTGTGAATGCTGCAATGAAGTCCACAAAAAGTCAGAGTAAAATTGATGACGGTCTATTACAGATGCCATATCCCGGTCCACAATTCGGGAAGTCTCCCCAAATTCTACCGTCAAATGTGGCCATTCCGCTCGGATTAGCGCAGGTAGGAGTCTGGAGAGATTATTATTCGGAATGTGTAAAAAATGAAGTTCCTGATTTTACTACTTCAGAAAAGAACTGACGGTTATTTACGACTAAAAACAAATTCGAGAAGCATCGAAGGTCGCTCAATCCATGCTCGTTTTGTATTCAGACGGGGTTGCCAGATTCGTACTAAACAATTTATACAGAAAAGTTTACAGCTTAATTCAACCACTTTCCCTAAATCGTTCCTATTTATATGGTGTCAAATAAGAAAAAATTTGGCTGAATTTAGAAATTTTATTTTATTTTAGAGATTTTAAAATTTATAAAATTTAGAAATTTTCCTGCATTAAAACATATTTTGCTTAAATGTGATATAGTATGTGATTATTAAAGAATTCTCTCAGAAATCTGTACATGAATACAAGTGAACATATTTCTATCTAAATTCGCAGGCAGTTCCTTGTGCTATTTGAAATTAAAATTCGGCATCTACCTGAAATCGTCAATCAATTCATTTTCTATGTACAATTATATGAATGTGATAGAAATTACTGAGAAACAATTGATTGATAATTTTTATATATTTGAGCCTCACGATCACGATAGATGTTTTTTATATTTTTTTTTTAAATTGAATTGGGTAACTTAATTAGAAATGCCTCTCATTTTAAAATAACTCGTTATATATTTGATTTACAGGTATTTCTGGGCGGGTCTATGGTGGTATGCGGGAGTTTGGCTCTACGTTTCCGGAGCTATCTATTTTACTACGGAGCTGGCCTATGGGCGGGAACAATAGCTGGAATCACCGGTGCACTGGTGGTTATGGCCACGAAGCAGGGACTTCGGAAACCCAGTTGGCTTTGTGGAGGCAGGAAATGGCATAGTGCATGTTATTATGGCAGCCGCCATGCTTGCACTTACCGCCTCTGTCCTGTTGTCTATTTTTTCGACGCTAGGGCTTATGCAGGATACAATGCATCAAGTCGGAGTGGTAAGACAGCAATTACATATCGTAATTTTCTGAAAATTTTATCTACCGCTTAATCGCCTGCCATATAAACGAAAGGGGACCGGCGTAAACTTCGATTAAGCAACAAAAGCGGTGCCTAGTAAAATACTATTACGGAGTATTTTAGAAATCTAAATTATGGTTAATCGTTAACAGGAATTGGGTACGCCAACGAAGGACGAAGAGACCTTTGAGCGCCGAAAGTCATCTGGAATTGCAATCAATGCTATTCTGCTACTTCTGGCCATGCTTGAAATTCTACTGACATTCTGCTCTATGGGTGTCGCCCTTCGGGTAATCTGTCGCTCTCCAGTCCAGTCGCTCTTCACCGGGGATTCAGCTGGCGGGAGCCAGGTGACCATGCACGACATTCTTGGTTCAGGTCCAGAATATGAAGCTCGCAAAGACCGACTCCTCCGATGGCTGGGTCACCAACGCAAGAACTTTCTCCTTTCAACTACTCCAACGTTGACCCCACAGCAGCAGCGGCCTCGACCGCAGCCCATCCACACGATTTACAGAAATCACTCCCCGTCCCTCATGTCCATCCCTGGTCCAGCTTATCCCCATGTCCCCCACCTGGTAGCACTGCGACCACAACCACTTCCCCGACCCATGGCTTATCCGCGTCAGCCGGGACCAGTTGGTCCTTATGGGTACCCTGTACTCGTTCCCGTGCCCTTTTGCCCACTCCCGGTTCGACGAGCCGCCACTCCAGCCATTGAATCAAGACCACGGCGCCGTACTAACCCTGAAACTGGGAGCGTTTGTACGGTGAGCAGTAAACGATCGCAGCAGTCTTCCCGCGCTATGCGGAAAAAGGTGAAGACAGAAGAAATCACCGAGGAAGACATTGGAAAAACATATACGGGATTAGATAGAACCATGGCGGAAGACTTCATTTCTAATTCAATGCAACATTACTAAGGAAGATCTAAAATGGAAAATGTATTATCGCTCAGAATATTCCGCTGAAAGTGCAAATGCCAAACATAAATACATATTTTTATACGAATTTAGTCGAGATATACGTTCTTCGAATAAAGCTGATCCTTGTCGTTTCTACTTTATATTTCCTATGACAGAATTAACATAAAATATCATTAGTAGAATATGGCAAATTTTAGGCTAAATAGTTGATATTTAAAGCATGTTTGCTATGCCGCAGCACAACTGGATTGTTTAGAGTTTTGGTACTTTGTATATGAGTCAGGGATTTTGACAATGTATTCCTGTAATAGTATTTTCATAAAACATTTTCAAAAAGATCTTAGGAAATGATATTAGGTACGAAAAGCTTAGGTAAAATCAACTAAACAGTACCTTTAAGGGGAATCGCCTTCCTCGTTCTCCAGTACAGAAAGCGTAGTGCTTTCCATTGAGCCATTTTTGCTCAATAACTTTTCCAATTTTGGCATCTTTCCAGTTCAAACCACGAATGAGGTCATCCACATTACTGTATTTCTTAACATCGGATGAAATTCCATCGACAATTAACATGGCGTCAAAGGCATTCAGTGGTTTCTGGTAAGTACTGTTCTTTAAATAGAATGGATTGTCTGGATATTCGGAAATTGAATTTGACCTGGAAGCATAAGGTAAAACATTGCTCGGTTTTATAAATAAATAATTCAAAGTTTCGTGCCATTTTTGCTCAATAACTTTTCCAATTTTGGGATCTTTCCAGTTCAAACCACGAATGAGGTCATCCACATTACTGTATTTCTTAACATCGGGTGAAATGCCATCGACAATAAGCATGGCGTCAAACGCATTCAGTGGTTTCTGGTAAGTACTGTTCTTTAAATAGAATGGATTGTCTGGATATTCGGAAATTGAATTTGACCTGGAAGCATAAGGTAAAACATTGCTCGGTTTTATAAATAAACAATTCAAGTTTCGAATTAAAAAAATGAGTGATTCGTATGTTTAATTATGCCTCACTCCGGCTTATATGGCATGTTCATTTCGTGAAGAATCTTTCCACGGACCTTTGTCACGCCCAAAGCGGAAAGATATGAATGAAATTCCGGTTGAGTTTTACAATCCGCTAAAGCAATCTTCGGGTAGTAATGAACGTACGCCATGCACATTTCGTCCCGCGTTCCTAATCCGCCCTGTAATAAAATTTTGACGTTTGAAATTTTGAAGATACTAATGTGTCTAAACTACAATAAACCGCATCAATATCTTACAAACGAGGGAAAATCACGAGCAGAAGTATTGTATTCACAAGTCGTTATAAGCACGTCACCAGGCAGTATAGTCCGATATGGAATCATGACACGTGATTGTTGATAATTGTAGTCGTAGTGAAGGTCCTAAAAAGCAGTATTATAAAAATACCATTTTCAAACCGAAATTGTGGCATTTAAGTAGGAAATGCCACCCAATTAAAAATATTAATCATTTTAGAAAATAGAACTAATTTTCGTCTGCAGCACCTGCGCAATTGGCTCCAATTCCACACCGTTTCGAATAAGTTGTAACGTAATTTTTCTTGCTGTTGTATGGGCATGAAGCAGCACTGCCACAGCAGTAATTCCTGTCTGTGGTTATTGTCTATATTTGAATTCAATAAATTAGGTATCAAAATTTGCATATTGCTAAAGCTAGAACGATTCCGCTAGCAACGAAAACTTACTTGTCCAGTACATTCTGCAGTACACACAGCTTTCGCGGTAAAGCCTTCAAAGGACGGTGCAACAGTTGCAAAAGGAGAAACTTTGTTTCCGATTCCAAGCGTGGCTCCATCAAATTCACGGAGATTGTCCGTGTAAAATATACGTAATCCAGACTTATCTTCAACTTGATTAATAAATTTATTAAATTAAAGCATATAATTTCTCCTATAAATTATAGGTTAATAATATAATACTTGACCGTACTTTTTCTAAATTGTGGATTTTCGTAATGAATTTCAAATTTGAAATAAGTTGACCCTCCATATTCTTCGCTAAGTGGGAAGCCCATGATTTCCGGAAACATGTTGCCTATAAAACATGAATTTCTCAGACACCAAGAATGAAGGACACGTATTACGTACTAGTTACCTTCTGAGCCAGAAGTCCACATCACCAAAATACTGGAACAATACTGTCCCCACTCAGCTGGAGTACTTGGAACCTGGCACCGTACACTAGGTTTATTTACATACTTTTCAAACACTGCTGCAGTAGCTGAACCATCTGTGCCGGGAGTTCTGGGCACAGTGCATTGGGACAGTACGATGTGATGAATATTGTATTTGTTTTCGTCTTGAACTAGCGGTTTGAACTGAAATTTAAAATCGATCAACAGTTAAACTGAATTCAAACGTTCTTGGCTTTGTAATTTTTTGTAATATTAAATATCGACTTTGTTTGTATACCCCAATCATGTGATGCTTGTGGTGCACGTCAGGTATTTTCTCGATTTTACAGAACAATATGTCGTCTTCTCCCTCGACAAGATTCTAATTAATACATTTTAATTAGTACGCATTAAGTACTGATATTGCATATTGCTGAAATGTCAGGCTGCTGTGCATACTGTGTCTAATCCAACATCCCAAAACTTGACATCATTTGCAGTTTTGGAGTCTAGCATGGTGTCATCCGGAAATTTGATATTGGTTATCGGAATCCTCATGTATGTCCTGGCCAAGCCTCTGGTTTCTACTCCAAGATGGTATTTAGGTTTAAATTTTCCATCGATGTATGTTGGATCTTCATGATTATAAGCATAGATCAAGCGTACGGAGTCCGTCTATGTTTAAAACAAAAGTTTTGTCCAATTTAATGAACTAAAAATTTATTAGTCATATACATACTTCTTCAATGGCTAAATCGTTTGCAGTGTCGCAAGTATTCCATTTCCTGCGAAATACAGCTGTTGTTCTGCCATTTGCTTCGGAGAAGGATAATAATTCATAATCTTGAATTTCATCTTCTACTGGCGTGGTATTGCCAATGCCATGCAGGTCCTGAGATTAAAATTTTAGGTTTAAGTAATATATAATTTTTAAATCAATTGCTAGTCACTTACTTTAATATGACCCTCTCCCTTGTCGTCAACCCAAGCCATGGCAATGTCTGCTCCGGTCATTCCACCAGAAGGCGAGAAGCCTACTGCCACGTAGCCAGTGGTCACAGCGCTCATTTCCATGGTTAGCCATACCGGGTCTGCGGAAGACCATCGCAAAGTGACGCCGTTCGAAAAATTAGAGTTATGAGTCCAAGCTATATTTTCCGCATCTCGTTTAATTATATTCTTGCAATCGCTGACCACTGCTTGTTGTATAATTAGTGTAATTAAAAATTTCAACAAATAATTTACACCTTTCCGTCCGACACAGCGCCCCATTTTCGTTATTGCTCTCTGCTGGATCAGCGTCTAGTAGCTACTAATCATGGGTTGTGATCATCGCGCACC
>VNWX01001597.1:0-14666 GCA_009869905.1 Ceratophysella communis | reverse complement strand
AAGAAATAGACTAGGCTAGTCCGCTGAGAAAGGCTTACAACACAACTTGAGATCAGTGAACCAAGTTGCCTATTCTATGTGAATGAGCTACTAAATAAAATGTACAAATGATCCACGCGAGTATAAGACTAAATTTAAACTTATTTTATTTTCCAAGCTAAAAACAGAAAGTTAATTAAAATATTTAGACAAAGCTTGTCACCCACGCCCAAGAAATCAACCAATTTTTAGTTTAACTTCATTTTAAGACACGGCTCAAAATAATTTAGATTTGAGTTATTGACAGAATCCATGTGAGTAGCCCTCCCACTGGTGACAATAGCCACTGCAGCAGTTTCCCCAGCTTCCGTTCGACTGACATGCTTTTCCGTTGGCCAAGCAAGCCTTTATAAATAGAAAGCATATGTATAAAGGTTATTTAAGACATCCCTTGATTTCAATTTAATTAATTTTACTCTGGTAGCAAAGTGTTTACCTCAGCAAGCTGAACAAAGCCACTGCTCACAGCAATCACGCAGAGGACGAGTAAAATTAGATGAATTTTTGACATGTTTGTTTCCGAGTTTGGACCTGTAAAAATAAAATTTTACAGTTTATTAACATTAAATAAAGATTTTATTTTGTATAATATTTATAGCTTACAGTGGTTGACTAAATAGGAAAAAGTCTGCTGGAAACAATGACAAAACTGAAAACTTTAGTTAGACTGTCCGGTAATTCAACTGTGCTCAATTACGAAAATTCGCATCATTTTATAGCTCTTGAAACTCAAATACTAAACAACTCAGAATTAAATTTCCAAGTAAAACTATTGTTTTCAGTCGGATCTTGCCAACACGGTCTGTTTTATTGTTATAACCATTTTCCTAGTATCTTGGAACTTTTCTAAAAGCAATAAATCCAAAAATGTACAAAATATTACTACCTGCATGAGTAAAAGCTCCGGGTAAATTCCCAGTTTTGTATCATAAACACATAAGAATTTTTGTCGAAATATACTCAATCCAGTACCGGATTCATCAAGCATGCCAAACACCACCAATTTCAACCATAAACATAAACATACCTAATTGTATATAAATATACGTATGTATCCTGTGATGCAAACAATCGCGTACAAGCACAAAGCATATGTTATTCCGGTTCTTTTGTGCTGGCTGCTTCACCACACGGGAGGACTCGTTGCTTGATTCAATAGTTTGCAAATTTCCAGGTATTATTTTCTGATGTGTACACCGCAGAAAGGTGAGTAATTTCAGGGCGTCATCGAATGTGCACCAATAAGCTTAAACTGTTTCCACTGAATTTTACAGTTGGTCTGGAATAAAATACATAAAACCGGATGGACTTTTAATAGATTGGCATTATACCATTCAAATAAATTAGGTACTAATGCCAGCTTTTTGCAACTATAAAATTCGTTGGATTTCAGGCTCTGAGCAGTAGATTCAGTTTCAGATTCAAGCACATTGAAATTACAGTTTATATAAACTGATACTAAGGTTAACAGAAAATTTATAAAACTCACATTTATTAATGCCTATACTTTTTTGAAACGGCAATTCTTGCAATTTAAAGCAAATCAATCAAACAGCGTATTTTCTAACAAGGCAACTCTTGCTTTTCTTTTCAGAATACGTCTTTCCAAAAAAATACACGCTAGCCCCATAATGCAAAACGGTAACGCCATCGGTATTTTCCTAGTTCTGACTCTGCTGCTTCTTGCATTCGTCCACGAGTCTTACCAGGTAATTGAATACGCGTAATATACGTAGTATTAGTAAAATGTACAGGTGAGTTTAGTAGTATTTTTACACCTAAAACAATGTTTTTCTGACTCGCAATTCGCAATCAGTGCATTCAAAGTGGACAACCGTGCCGTGCTAATGGAGACTGGGGTAACTGTTGCTCACACTTCTGTGCTCAGCAAGCTGGCTTCAACTATGGTCATTGTCGTTAGACCAGGAGACTGCTAAACGCGTTGGCGTGTACCTATGCTCCAAATTTAAGAGCAAACCATATATTACAAAAATGCTTTATGGAATTTTTATTTTTGCTGATTGGCTAAACTAAATAGGTTAAATCAATATTAAATTGGTCGTAGCGAGATTAAATACATGAACTAAGTTTTGTAAATAAAATTAGTTTAAAACATTACGTTTCATATATTCGTATTGAATGTTCTTATCAACTGCTAAGAATTCCACTCGCCTAGAAAATGATTTCTGCTTACCCGCAACTTTTGTAAAACAGAATACCCGAATATTTGGCGTTAATGCGAGTAGAAATAGAGCGTTAAACTTCGAATTATCGGTTTCTTTCCAAATATTTATTTGAGTTGGCTGCGTGAGGAGGAATGCTATTGTAACCAACAGAGACTTCAAATTATATTTTGAATTATTTATCATACATAAATTACTATATTAGCGAGCCAAACTTCTAATTTACACGTCTGGAAGCATAGTTTAATTACCATAAGACGCTGATTTTTCCGATAACGTTATGAGTTTAGGTAATTACATAATAATGCGAAACTTTGCAAGTGGGCACAACAAGTCAAGAAGCCAGAAAAAATTCGATTCGATTAATAATTAAATGTAAAATTATGCTGAACCTCCTGGTTCTGTCTGATCTGATACGACGTCTTGAGCATCATGATCGAGATTCACGCTCTAGTTGTTTAGGTGGATGATACATTAATTCTGTTGAAGTATTTTTTCAATTTGACGACCAGGCAATCTTGAATCTTTTAAAATAGAGGAATTTCAGTAAAGTTATTTTTTAATATGAAAAAAGCCGGGATATGTGATCTTACTGCGAAGTGGCCTTCCAGAGTTAGAAATATTTGTGAGTCCATGCGAATAAATACCATGTACACAACAATTTCATCGAGCAGAAATCTGTTGGCAGTGCCCTCAAACTTCAGTTTTAAGGATTTCAAACCTGTTTAACGAAATAATATTTTAGATTGATGAGCTCTAAAATGAAAATTTAATTTTGTGTAGATGGAAATCAGATTATTACATACATTTCAAACCAATTAGAGAAGGTCGAGGCGGGACTAAAAATTTCGAAATTCCTGCTGAAGTGACGTGTTTCGTAAGCTGGTCCAACATCCATCCGCTTTGGAGCGGAATTCCGCTGAGGAAGAACCTTAACCGGCTAATTTCACGGAGTTTATCGTCCAAAATCGTTAGCTCCAACTCTTCAACATTTTTTAAATGTGAGCAAATCAAGCCCAGGTCCAAACTATTCATGGTAGTACACAAGCCTTTCAGTGTTGTTACGTTTGGAAACTTGGATTCGATATCAGGTAGAAGGCTACAATTTCTTTGGCCCTGGTCTTTGAGCTTTATTAGATATACTTCCGTAAACTGCAAATTTGCAAATACTTTGATTGCTTCGGATGAAAGGTAAAGCGCTTCTAACTCTGGCACTTGTTATGGTGTAATTGTGTCGATTGGAAATGATGTTTGATCCAATTCATCCGCGTATTCGTCATCGCCGGGATTTCTGTTTTTGTTAAATTTCAGTTTTAACAAGTTTTTCATTTGTGGAAACTTTAATTTTGGTGCATTTGACGCTTCATTATCTTTTTTAAATCCATTTTTAAGAATTAACGTGTCTAAGCTTTCAGACTGAGATATCAGTAGTGCTTGTTGTGAAATTCCAAGTACATTGTGATCATTTTCAATTTCTGGCTACTCGCAATTGATCGCAACAACGGTACATAGGAAGATGAACTGTGGGAAAAGTCTAATATTTCCAGATTTAATTTTTCTACGGATTTTGTAAAGAATTCTAATACTTGAAGAGCCCGGCTCGGATTTGTGGAATTTTTTCGACCAGGGGACCTCAAGCATGCCTGAAATTCTCGGAATAAATTTGCTCATAAACTTTGGAATTATGCTTCATGAAACGCACTGATTTTACTAACACGAGCACACTAACAACACTAACACTTTATTTTAAAGTCTAAAACTGAACACGGACTTTTAACAGAGCTGCACAATTAAAAATAGACACTATTTTTCAAGTTTTCATTTTTTAATCGAATTGAGTTAAGTTTAGAACTGCATATAATCTGACATCCCACGTAATAAGAACATCCAAAATATCAAATTACAATTCCGTGTATTATAAAATTCATTGTTATAATTTGTAATACTCAAGCATCAACCGCCATAAACACGTCATTTTGACTTTGAAATGCTGATCCCGGCTAATGCTGGCAAACGTGAAGACTGAATCTGAAAATCTCTTTAAATTTTTTGTCCATTTTTTACAAATTGCATTTGGTGGTTTGAAACGTTTAACTGCCTTCGGCATGTTTAGGACTATTCCTCGAATTCGCTTGATGGTAACGATAAATCCTTGGCTAATTAGGTTTTCTCGAAGAATCCCAGTTTGAAAAATGTCATCAAGGCGAAGAATTTTAGTCTAAAGCGCTTCTGTATTCATTCTGGCCAGAAGTTTGGGTTTCACTAGATAACAATTACCAATACAAAACACAGGGGTCCAAGTTCTATCATACTCATCATAAGTAAGCCTATGCCTGACAAGACCTGTCCTTCGTCGAATCGGTAATCTGTGTGATTTGCAAATAATGGTATTTTCAGCTATTGGAGATGGCTTCGCTGCCTCGTCTAGGAGCTTCGGGAGGTTTACAAACGCGTCATCGTCGGCTTTGATAATGAATTCAGCTTGTGGACAATTCTTCAAAACCCAGTGGTTACTGTAAATTCCTTTGTATGAAATATTTCTGTACGTGTCAAGATACGAGCTGACGAGGAGATCATGGTGTCGTGAAGCTTCTTGAGTAATCGATGCTGTCAAATGTCCACTGGGTGGTAGGGCGAGCATGAACAGTGTTCGTATTTTCCAATGCTTGTATTTCACTGTACTAGCCCATGTCTGGCGTAGCATTTGTCGAGCCTTCGTGTTATTCCAAGTTGAAAATACAGTGACGATAACCGTTGGTTCAATTCCGCATGGTTCCGGCTCGAGAGCGAAATCAATTGATAGAGGATTGGCGAGAACATGGCCGCTGGTATCGTAAATAATTTGGTTGGTAAACTTATCCGGTACTTTCGGCGGAAGTTTGATGGTGACAACTACTCGTATAAGCAGGCAGAATGAAACAATACTTTGCTTGCAGCTCGGAATCATGTGTTATCCCGTACAATTTTTATTATATTGGAACGAGTTTCAAAACTATTGACTTGAAAGCTTAATCAGAGAAAGCTATAGTTAATTGTGTATGTTTTTCAACAAGAAAGATATCGGGTCTGATTTGGTTTTATGAATTCCAATTAAAGTAATCCAATCAATATAATTTCCACCAGGTTGAGTGCGTTTACCTCAAAGTCTAAGAGGGTTTCAGGATAATTGATGAGGCTGTCCACACCATACCAGAGTAATTAAATTTGAATACCTATATTACATAGAAACACAAATGCTTCTCACTGAAAATACTAAAGTTTTTAACACGACTCAAGTGGTCGATGCCCTGCTTCAGAACATGAGCTTGTTTTTGTCCTTGACAATCTGAACATATTGTTTGTAAGATATTTCGCCAGATTTCACTCAATATTCAATTAAGTTTTCCCGATTCTCAAATACATAAGCAATGCTTTTTAGATAAGCTAAAGCAGTCCAAATTTATTAAAGCGCATTGAGCCTAGAAGAGCTAGCTACGCCAAATTGAAGACAAACTTTTCAAAAAAAACTGAAACCCATTTTTAACTGATTCCAATTTTTTTTAGAACCGATTCTCTGTGTCCCGTGTACATTTTGTTCAAAACGTCGAAATGTTTTCTGTCTCAGCAAAAAAGTTTATAATATGCCTGATAGCCATAGCGCTAGCGTTTACCATCGTTTTAACTAAGGCTGAAACTGTAACCCTGGCTCTCACTATGTGCGAGAACCGAGGTGCCCCTAAACCATTGTACCGGACTGGTGTTAATGGTCATCTCCTCGATTTTGGTCGTCAGTACAATCAAACGCTTGTGCTTATCAAATCCGCGCTTATCGGCTGGCAACAAGGATCCGCATTGAGAGACGAAAACAGCGAAGATCTGCTCAGTATTATCGTTTTCTCGAATAATAAGTCCAGTTTTGATCGCCTTGAAACAGAAGTGTTTTCTTGGGACGCTCGTTTCACTAAACCACTTGTCCTCTCTTACAGAAAGGCTGAGTATCCCACGACAGGTTGGTATTAATCACTAAAATGCGCAGCGTAAAATAAAAATACCATTTGGTTGTAGTAGTTGTTTAAAAACAGTGCGAATAAAATTCACCAAAAATTTCACCCAATATAATTTTGAAAAACCCGATCTTTAATTTTTCCTCTTCTTACACTCAAATTCATTTACAGGATTCGAATGGCTGGAAAACTTATTCGGTCCTTGTGCCAACTTGTGTCTGTTTTTCCCTTACCTTCTCCAGCACCATGAAAAAGTAATTTATCTGGATACGGACATGATAGTTTTGAGAGATATCCGTCTTTTGTGGAACAAATTCCATTCTTTTCAAAATTCAACACTGATGTCAGCGGTTCTATATGTTCTATATGGTACTGATATAGCGTGCGGCCCGGGGGGCGCATACGATTTCGGGTCGCACACAATAGCAAGATTTTCTCTGGGCCGCACACGATAACAAGGAATTCTCGGGTCTCACACGATAGCAGCTTGAAAATGTACAGGGCGCCTCTCGTCGGTGAGCTCCATACACGCCGTAAAGCTGATTAAAAGAATTCTTACTAGGTATGTATATTAGGTAGGTACCTAGTTAATTCTGAAATAAATATTTACCAATTTCCTAGTTAAAGGTTAAAGGTATTTTTACAAAGGCACTGAGAGGTTGGAGTTGGAGTGCAGAAGACTATGACCGCTGAGTCATCTAAAAAAAATACATTTAAGATCGCTCAAATTATAGAATTTTAACTTAAGATTAGCTAGATGTTATATTACGGTACATAACAATTCCGTTTTCCGAAGTATTTACTCAAATTACATCTACTTACTAATGAGTATTTTTGAACATTTTAGGAATCGAGGAGGCTGGCGTATAATTATCTCAGAAATAAGTATTTAATATTAACTTAGTACTTACTTACAAGCAGTGTTGCGGCTTGCATGGAACCCACCGACGAGATTTGCCCTGTACATTTTCAAGCTGCTATCGCGTGAGACCCGAGAATCCTTTGTTATCGTGTGCGGCCCGAGAAAATCTTGCTATTGTGTGCGACCCGAAATCGTATGCGCCCCCCGGGCCGCACGCTATATCAGTACCTTAAATATTAGCAAATATTATTCTAGCTTACTTTATTAAAGATGGACCGGAAATATGCAAGCAGTATGCAGTATACGATCTGTAGAAAAGAGATCGCCTGAAAGCACGTAAGAGCAAGTTAGAACTTCTACTGGTGGTGTGCCGTAAGTTCGGGGCAGAGGCAAAGGGTAGACTGTGCTTTGGAGCGAGACTTTTCCCAATCTCAATCTCAACTCCTCTCTCATTGTTCTGTTTTTTTTTTGTTTTTGTTTTTTAAATATTTATATGAAAGGTAGAAATTTAAGTCAAAGGGTATCGTTTTTCTGAAAAGAAGGGTTTGAATTTGACATGGGATTGAGGTTGTGATTTGTGATTCAAAAATTAGGAACAGGGCTCACGTTTTTAGTGTGAAAAGCTGTATAGAATTCAGACCGTTTTACACACATACCTTGATGAAAATATAGTTTTCCAGGAAAAAATACTTTCTATGTATATTTTTTCTATTTATAGTCCGATTCAGTGCCCGAGAGCTTTACAGACTGTATGTACTACCTTGTACCTTTAATACCGAATTTTTTCTGTATATTTACGACTGATTATGTACAGGGTAGTACATATCACACTTCCCCATGATGGGCACTTTACATGCGTCGAAATCTTAAAATATCGAGGAATATACCAAATCAAAGTTAATTTGAATGCTGATCCAAGGGTATCATTTGCGTTCACTTCGTTTACAAAGAGGAGTGCAGCAGTACCGATATTTTGCTTTGGCACGGGTACCCGGCCCGTCACCGGTCACTACTTCGCGGGTAGTGTGATAACGGGTAACTGAGTATGGAATATCATTTAAAAGGCAATTCAAGGGCAAATTTGGTTCTCAATCTCAACATCAAATCGTGATATTTTGCTGATATTAAAACCCGATCGAACCCTGTCAACTGCACAACGCCTGTTGTCAACGTAGTTGGACGCCATTTAAAACAAAAACCTTAACAGACGAAAATAAATAGCAACAAGCGAGCAACAAGGAACATGCAATATAGTTTGTGAAATCGTGAAGGCTACTCAGGCTTTAAAAAATGAAAAATTATTTTCCACATTTTTTGTCGAAAATATATATTTCCTATTGCAAATTGAACTTACAGTACAGAACTGCCTAAAAATGCTGGTCAGAGACTGCCTCTTTTTTGGAAGATCGATAAGGTTCTAGAATGTTATCAAATTTCGGCAAATTTCGGAAATTTCACCGGGAAACATTTCGGGTTGCAGATTTTATTCTCGTGCAATATATTTTGAGTTTATTAGATAGATCAATTAAATTATGAATAAATTTGGGTATGTTTGCAGCTTAGGTAATTTCACGAATCAACTACAACAACATCAACTACGACAAAGACCGAATTACCGTCATACTAACTGCTTCCAGCATGGAAAGCCATTCGTTCTGATGAGCAGAAAACGAAGATTAAAATTTAGGAAAAAATACAAATTAGGCATTACGTAACAGCCTTTCTTTTCCTTCCTTGAATTTTAATATTTCAAAATCAATTTTCTGATTTTGAAATAATAATAGCCCATGCATATTTAATGGCCCACTGGGCCATTATTGCAACATTTTTCGGCCAAAATTAGGCTTTGAAAAAATAATGGCCCGGGCCATTATTCGGACAATACGGTAGTTTCATTTGACTTCTTCTGACAAAAAAAAAGAAATGTATTCTTAGCATCCTTGACTTCTGATGATGGCCTGTAACCTTTGTTATGGACAAAGGATCGTAGAAAGCATCATTACTTCTTTGAAACCTGTTTTTAAAATTGCCTGGAACAATTTTCTTCGTCCGTGTTATCGTCTACGACGATCTCCCCGCGATTATTTTTAGTGGTACAATCTGCGTATCCATCGCAAAAACGTGCTGTAAAAACACATTTGCTACTCTCTTTGCACTTTAGCCTTGCGGAGTCGCCATTACAATCTTTCGAGAAAACATTAAATATTGATTAAGAATTACAGGTTGAATAATCAAAAGGTACTAAATGTATTAAAACTCACTGGAGCAAACAAGTTCGTCTGAACCATCTTCGCAGTCTTTTCGTCGATCGCACACGTGATAAGAGTGGATGCATTTCTTGTCAAAACACTGGAATGGTTCTTCGATCCCGCCGGAATTGGCTATTTGACAGTTAAATGATATTGTTGCTTATAAACAAAATGAATTTATTATTGCACACAAAAAATTAATTATATAATTTAAATTTAAACCTTCACAAAGGCTAGGCTCTTCATCAGAAGTGTTTCTCCATCAAGCAGTAGAACGCCGTAAGAATCCCATAAAAAACTGGCTAACAAGCCTACAACAATTAGCTCCTTTAGGCTTGTGTTTGGGCGTAAGCGGCTTAGGGACCCATTTAGCACACAGTTTGCGGAGCCCTAACTTTTCATTTAATACTCCATGTACTGTTGTGGTCGGATGCCCTGGGTCACAAGTTATCTACGTGACGTTTAGTCTCTGGTTCTCGGTCGTTAGTTTGCCCACGGCAGGCACATCTCTATCAGATGACACGGTATTGGGCCTGCCAGGGCTAACTTCTTTTAAGATGGACTACCGAACAACTCTAAAAAATTTTGCCAACCGGGTAACTATTGCAAACGAAGAAGAAGGTTCACCGTAAACACAGTTTAACTTTGCAAACACTTCCGTTGGCGAATGGCCGTGCAATGTCAAGAATTTGATTGCAAACCAGAACTCAATTTTAGGCATTTCCCTGTTTCCGCATGACTTTCTTAGTTTGAAGCCCTGCCACGCGAAAACGAAAAGTCGTAGAAAAGTGAATTTCACCGTCCTAGGTCTCATTGAGACGGCCGACACGATGCGCATATTTTCAATTTTCTAAGTTTATGGCGTCATAGTCAGAATCGGGACTTTTGGAACAACCCTCGTAGTTTTGAAGTATGCTTGTTGTATTTAAACTAAGCGACATCAAACGGAAAAAAGTAATTCAGAAGCATGGTAGGCAGTAGACAGCCATATATTTATTAAACAGCACATCCTATTTCGTAGTTTCGAGGTTATATCTGAAATAGAATTGCCCACGAATAATTGCTTTATGCTTGACCGAGCCAATTTGTTAATTATCATTGTGTAGTGGATCCGTGGAGACAGCGCATCTCATCCATTATTAGCCAGAAATGCTATTGTCAGGGTTTTCACTAATGTGTATGATATGGATTATGGATTACATAAAGTCCAAATCCCTTACAACACAGTGCTTTGTTGCGAGCATTCTAACTTTTAACGGATCTCCTGTATTTGCAAAACCTACAAAGCATTTAAATTCTAGCAAATAAAGCAAAGATTCAAGATCTGGAGCTTTTACCACTAACATAAGCATGTTCCTATTTTTAATACATTATTTTACCATGATTGCTTTGTATAAATTCTATTTTCGTTCATCTTTTTGCAAGTTTGTACACTCTTCTATCTTGCATTTACAGCTCAAGCAAGATCAATAGAGTTAAAATGTAAAATTTAATTTTGGGTGCTGTGTAATTTTCCAAAGTTTACTTTTCCAGTATCTATACTGTAAATTAAATTAAATAGTAACAAGGTTTTGTTTTATTACCAGATTTATCAAACTTTGAGCATCTTCAATAAAAGCTTTTTATTGAAATCAATTATGACCATAACATAAACAATTACATGCTAGATTCGACGCATTAAATGTCTTGTAAGATCAGTTAATTCCTAGAATCGTGATGATTTGCATTTTGCATGCAATTTCTACTTCCACCTGCCACATAAACCACTGCTAGTGACTTTCGTCCGTATAACCACCACCACCGCCCCACCCATGCACTAGTAACCGGCGTCTAGTCCTATAGTCCACGTCACTGCCTCCATTTTGGCTTCTAGCACCAGTGTGAAGTGCGAATGCCTTGCAGTCGATCTGGAAATTGCATCTAGCATTTGAGCATTCAGTAAAAGTCATACTCGTAAAAGCTGAATAAAACTGCAAACTTCCTGCTGGGCATTTATTGCAATAATTTTAAGCCTTCTTCTATTCTGAGAACCCCGCATCATTATTTTTAATGGAGCTCGTTCGTCTTTGAGAGAATGGAGAAAAACGTAAGCATTTTCTAAATACAGTTATATTTATTAACATGAAATATGACTTTGTAACGTTTAAATTTAACAATAATTTTGTTACGCTGTGAAACATTAAAACCGCCATCCATTAAGAAAGTAGAAATTTGTTGAATTTGAGATGAGTAACGTCGTAGCGTAGCTTACAGTATTTAAATCAAAAATCAGGCTAAAGCAATAATGCGCTTGTGACGTTTGCTGACTGATAATGCATAGGCGTTCAAATGTTTTAGTACATTATTTTTATGTAGAAGGGTAATGCAGGCTTAGGGTGATAAGAAGCAAAACTTAATTTAACATTGCTCTTTAATGGACGATAATAACGAGTAAAACCTGACAACGAAAGTTACTCGCACTAAGCAATACCAGGCTGGTCAGTTACCCGCATAAATATCCAGGACGAACCCACTGAAATAATATTGCAAACACATAACAAAAATAAATTTTATTTTCAAACTTGTAATAAATATATGTAATTATTTTTACGTTGGCAATGCGCGATACAGGTAATCTGAGAGGCTTGTCTTACTTTTTCATGCTACTAGCTATTCGACGGGATATCGAACATCGCGTGGGTCAAACAAGCGTCTAATCACCCTGGTTGGCCTATGTATGTAGTAAGTCTAAGCCGTGGTCCGTGGTGTCAGATTTCAAAATTCTGTCAAATTCAGTCTTGAAATACAGCCTTAACTCAATTATTCTCGGAAGTATTTCCGTCAAGGGCAAGAAAATGGATAACATGTCCAGATTTGCTCGCTAGCCTGTGTACCTTCACCTAACTATATAAACTGTTATTTTCGATTTTAGTTGTTGGTTCTATGATCTATAACTATTCCGTGCCCTTTGCTCTTGCGATTACAGAAATTCGAGGATTTAATTGTTAGCAAGTTTGGAGAGCACCCATATGCAGAGCAATCTGAGCATTTCCTGGATTTTGCGGAAACTCTCGTGGCGTCTCACGAAAAAGCAAATTATCTTATTCAGACTATTTTTGCACAATTGGACCGTAAAATTGGTAAAGGTAATAGTTTTGATTCCGTCTCAGTCAGAATTTTTATATATTTTCTGAGCCCTAGTATTGTATAAGCATTCTACCCTATAATCCATTTAAATGCCAATTCAGAATTAATTAAAATAAATAAATCCGCACTAAATTAAAACCAGAGTGAGATGTAGTTTTAATCTTAGTTTGAATTAGAACATTTGGCTATTTGTCCGATTTGAATCTCATTCGATCAAAATCTATTTGACTTATTTCAGATGAGAAGCTGGAACTATCAATTTCCAAGAAAATGGCGGCCAGAAGCTCTACCAACCAGAACGGAACACCAGGCTTGGACTATTACTTGGTGATAGTCGTCCAGGAGTATCCTCCATATAAAACTGTATCTGGAAAAGATCAAGAAAAAACTGGAATCCTTGGTCGGATACAAGTTTGAAAGAACGACACCATATTCAATTCAATTTGAATTCAGGGGTTTCAACTTCGACCTCCTCCCCGTCGTCAGCTTCATGACTGAAAAAGCTTTATCATACAAAACTCAACTGGTGGAGTCATTGCAGCGAATCGCGGAGGCAAATGCTGCGGCTCTTAATGACGGTTACATATTCACAAATCTGGAAGAATTTGCTGTGGAGTTTTCATTGGATCAAAATACGATTTTGATGCACACAATTCGAATGGCTAAGTTTTGGAATTCCATTGGTAGATTTTAGTGGAATCTACGTTCCGAATAGATCCGCTATCATCGAAGTTGTTACCATTTCATCCAATATATTGATTAAGAGATGGAATTATGGTTCTAGGAGGACGAAAAGTGTGTTAACGTGTTTTGCCCGATTTCTACTTAGCATGGCTAACTTTAGGCATTTATATGTACAGGAGTATATTCCTTGGCGGCACCACAAAGCTAGAACAGGCCCTAGAATTTTGCCTTTTATTCATGACCCATCAAACCCTAGCAACAATTTGGCTCAAGGGATTAGCCCTCAAGTTATGCAAATCTTCGAGGCTGCTGCTCTTCGAACGCTGCAAAAAATTGATGCTTTGCATTTAAAAGTAGAGAACGCCGATGTAAAAGCTTTAATTGATCCAAGAAATTGAGGGCTGCCGGTATGTAATTTGACACCCTATTTACTGCTATTTCTATGCACCACAGTAAATAAATACTGAAAACTAAACGCTTCTAAAATTCTACTATAATGTTTTAATTCTGCATTTTCCGAATTTAGTGATATTTTACAACACTCGTCTGGATTTTCCATGTCAGTTCCTAATGTAGCCAAAACTGAATTTAAAAATAAGAAAGTCAATGTTCAATGAAATGAAATTACTTCATGCATTTATGTTTTTAAATTTTATCTAAACTTTAAGACATTTGAAGCGTGTTCAACTTGATAAACTTGTCTGTGAAATGCATAATACTTGGTTCTTTTTTATAGCTAATAAAATAAAATAAAATAAATTTCGGACAATACTGTCTCTAGTTAATCTATTCACATATGCCACATATTGTAAAAGTAAACAGCTCTAGCCCTATGTACAATTCATATTCAATGTTTAGGTTGGAAAAGTCTCAAAATAACTACAAATTATGCTTCATCTATCAGCTCTAAGATGACAGATTCACATTATGCATGCCTATAATTATTCCGTATTATATTCGTCTGGAAATTTTGATGACGAGACGAAAACTTTGGCCACTACAGCAATAGAAATGAAATACAGGATTATGATACATTCTATCACAGGCGTCATTAAAACCGCTAACTTGACGTTTTGTTTATGTCGAGGGTTTTTGCTAAGTTCCTCATCAATATCAGGTCTACGATTCGAATCTTTGGCCACACTGATATTTGTGAAAAATTGCAAACTCTTGGAGATTTTACACACACATACAGGCTTCCAATGATCTTTGGTGACAACTAAAGCCCGACTTAGTCATAATCGTAATAAGCATTTTTAAAGCTTATAAGGAGTTCAAAGTCATCTAATTTGGTATTAACAGGAAGCAGCTCAAGTGTGAGAACAGTTGTTGGCTTCTATGTAATAAAAAGTTAGTAGTTCTCAATTTTCTTTTAAATAGTTTACATAATAGTCTCTTGTTCTGGTACTTTTTTAATCAATTAAAATCTAGGAATTCCCATCTCAAGCGTAAGCATTTCTCACCGAAAAATGGCCACGCCAAAAACAAATAGGGTAAGAGTATTGGAAAGAGTTTGAAATCTTTTACATAATTTTAACGG
>VNWX01001596.1:0-14667 GCA_009869905.1 Ceratophysella communis | reverse complement strand
TACTAGAGTAGCTTTAGCGGGCGGACGTATCTGTTCAGCTGTCAAGTACAGTCATAGTCATGTGTATTCTCGAGGTTGTATCAATAATCCTGAAATACTTTTGAGGAGGACTCTGAAAGAGTGATATTTGAAACTATGAGGATAGTGTATTGTTTATTTATTGATATAGGTAATATAGAATATGGAATGTTTCGCTACTTATTAGAAATGATTGAAAAGGTGTAGGTAGGTAGTAGGAATAGGATTGAGTAGGATTTTTTTTGTAATGTGGGTATAAACGATTAACGATTAGTTTTTCGTAACTGTAACTGCTATGCTATGCTGCAGTGTTGCTCCTAGTCTGCGCAAAACACTCTAGACGAGTGAGAGTTTTGTGAGATATTTTTATACGCTAAAGTGCTATGCGGTGTGCTTGATTTGATGGCATTGAAGTTTTGCGTATTTGCCATTTACCTGTAACTATTGTATTTTGCACTTGAGATAGACCTATCTTTGAGCTTTGATTTGAAGTGTAGGAGTCTGGGATGTAGATAGTTCTATAACAATAACAAAGCCTTAAGCTGGGATGGCCTGACCAGACCATGTGCCACCTGTTATCTTCACTTTTCCTATAGGTAGCTTAATTATCATGCCATAACTTTTTGCTCTAGTCTAGTAGCAAGTTTTTCAATGTGTGAAGTGCTGGCTAGTGCGTACTGGTTTGGTCTGTGAATTCTCATTGTGGTCTACCTCCAGTATTTCCCGTTTCCCAGTGATACGATTCCTACATTTGAAATCCAGCGTAGGTACTTGTCATGCTTGGCTATCAATTCTAATCCAAAGTATATTTTATGTGCATTTCAGGTCCAGTAATCAAACTCTCACTGTAAGACTGCGGCTTGTTCAACTTCCAAGAACTTAGGCAATTCAAGTTTTTTGCTGAATCTATTTTCCTGAGATTTGTGAGCATTTCGACTATCGGTAATTTTGTGCCGATAAATAACCTTTCGTTGCAGTTAGCGTTGGCGTGATAAGCCAAGAAGAATACAACATTGCTTTGATACGTATAACTCGACATCTCTTTGGCTTCATCATGGGAGTTCAATCAGGCGACTACGAAGAACCGAAAACCCCCGAGAAGCGATCTAATAAAAAGGAGAGATCCAGCAATGAAAGAGCATCACCCTCCCCGTCATGTGAATTTTCGGATCGTATTTTAAGTGCACAACAATTAGTTCGACTCAAAGAACATCGATACAGCTGCGTCTGCACCAGTCTCTTCGATCCATTCCTTCAGCCATATTGGAATTGGCTGGTCTTAAGACTTCCGATCTGGATGGCACCCAACTTGATTACTGTTCTTGGACTCATCGTAAATGTCGTTACCAGCCTTATTCTCATGTGGTACAGTCCGGATTGTAAATCACCGGTAAGGTTCGCATTCAAACTACACCTTTCACAGTTTCTGCCTACTTTTGTGTTTCTCCCACTCATTCCTGACCCGTTGATGAATTTCAGGTTCCAGCATGGGCGCTTATTCTCTGTGCCCTTGGCTTATTTATTTATCAAAGTTTGGATGCCATCGATGGTAAGCAAGCTCGAAGAACCTCCAGTTCTTCACCCTTGGGGGAACTCTTTGATCATGGATGTGACTCAATTTCGACAGGTGAATTCTCTAAGCTAAATGCGGAACCTTAAAATGGTGATTTATTTCATGGGAAATGAGCAGAAGAATTTATTATTTTTCCTTTGGCTTACTTTAGTGTTTGTATCCTTGGGAGTGTGCATTTCCTGCCGGCTAGGAGTCTCCCTTCCATTCATGTTTCTTCAATCATTTATGGCAATTTTGTTGTTCTACTGTGCTCACTGGCAGACATATGTAACAGGTAATTTTCTTCACCTTTACTAAAGTACAATTCACCGAAACCCGGAAGCACTATTTAATCCTAAATGCGTTCTGTTCGTGTAGGAACTCTGAAATTTGGGCTTATTGATGTGACCGAGGCGCAAATTGGCATAATGATTATTCACATCCTGACTGCGATTTTTGGAGGGGACTTTTGGACAGACATGGTAAGGCTTTTTATCATTTGTTCAACGCAGCGCTGGGAATACGGCACGTGAATTTTATTATCAATTTACATATTGGTTTGTAGAACGTTCCATTTACATCGGTGCCATTTTACGTAATCTACGTCTTTGTAGCTCTGGGTGGAGCAATTCCAGCATTGTACTCTGAATTTAAGACCATTTTATACAAGGGGGCTGGAAAGAACGGGTCATCAATTGCTGTGAGTTTGGATTGTATGCAACTCAATTATAAAATGAATAACTTAAATATTTAGCTGTGTCATTCCTTTTTTATTAAAATCGTAGGGAACAAGTGTGCTTTCACCAGTCATACCATTTGCGTTGGTAATTGCTCCAGCTGTCATCATTGCAGCCAAGAGTGAGCAGTACATTTATGCTGAAAGTCCTGCGATCTACATTTTGACTTTCGGGTTGATTGCGGCCAAAGTCACAAATCGACTTGTAGTAAGTTTCAAGCTTTAAATATGAGCCTGGTGCCTAGTTACTGATATTCTTCTTAAGACACCTGTAATAATTCTGATGTTCTTCCAGGTCGCACATATGACAAAAAGTGAAATGGATTACTTTGATCCGGCACTAATTGGACCCATTATGCTGTTCTTGAATCAATATTTCGACTGTTTCGTTCGCGAAAAATATGTCCTTTGGTTTAGTCTTGTAAGTTTCCTTATGGTCATTTCACTGGGAATATGACATCAAATTGTGGTGAATTATTAATTTGAATCCTTTCAGATTCTTGTAAGCGGGGAACTCTATCGGTATTCAAGGAAGGTCTGCCTGGAGATCTGCGACTCCTTGAACATTCATTTGTTTAAAATCAATGTGCCCGAGCAAAGCACTCTAAATATAGAAAGGTGTTTCAACATCATCGACAGGTGTGACTATTCTCAATTCTCATCCAAGTAGTTCTAGTATAGGAGTGCGAGCCTCTGGTAGATCGACCAGAAACAAACAGATATAGACCAAATTGCTGCAATGAATCTCCTGTTCTGACTGCCACAGTCCGCGCAGCGTCAAGTGCTACAGCACCAGCAGCGGCAATGACAGGCACCAGGATCGATTTATGTGGTCAATGCAGACTTAATTGTGTATTTAAATGTCACCCACACATACTCACCAAGCGTTTAGGTAGATCATCCATTTAGCTTTTTGAAGCNAAGCATTAATGGACGTCCCTTTTGTATAACCTCTTGTGACTGGGTATAATAGTTACTAAGTTGTTAAGTAGATATACTAGAACACAATGTTGTGTGCAATAGTTCTGCCAATGTCGTAAAATTACGACAAGTTTACGAAGTACGGTGATAGTTGAACTTTCACTAACTTCTGACTTGAAGAAATTTTACAGGGAAAAAATTATTTACTTAAAAGAGGCTAATATGGGAGAATGTATTAGCCTCGTCGACATTTTAATTGTCGAAAACATGCAATTATGATTTGGAATTTGAGATTTTTGGACATTGCATAAAATATACTTTGTATCGAAATCGAACTATAATTAAATAGTTTTGAGAATATGTTATCTATAAGTTGAAAGGTAAATAACGGATACAAAATTAGAAATTTTGTTGAATTGAAAATTGATGTTGCACAATTCTAGCGGATTTAGTTTGATAAGTTGCAGTATAATATGTATGCCTGGTAGATGCATATTTTCTCAACGAAATTACACGCGGCTTTTCGTACGGTATTTGCATATTGCATAGTGTTGTTTCTAATCATGAAAAACGCGTGAACCAGAGTAAATTAATTTTTACTAAGCTTACAATTTATCCTGCAACTGTAGCTTTAGTTAATGGAATATATGACGGGCTAAACAATAGAAACTGTATTTTTTATAACCTAGTTAGTTTTCTCCTAGTTTGATCCCATCAAATTACTTATGCCCAAAATGTTGAACGTGTTGACGTGATAGAATTCAGTTCATTTACTTACAAGCATTTACAGTATAGGTGCAATTATTTTCAACTCGATTGAAATCAGAGATTGAAAGATTAGTCTAACTTTATGCTTCAGAGTTAAGTATATTTATTCAAATATCAATTTAACATGGAGCTAAGCTTCTGAGTAAAATTCTCCATGGCTAAATTAACTAATAAGCACAGATCAGGAATCAGCCCGTACAAGGAACTCTATTAATTTGAATATTCTTGAGCAATAGTAGTTTACCGTTACACCTTAGTAATTCAATTTAAGTAGTTTGTTTGCTGACAGTCACAGTACCTGTTTTTGTTGTAGGTAAGTACGAGCCAAATTAAAACATGACTTATTGTTTGTTTTATATCGTACCTACTCGATCCCCAGTTCCCCAGTTCAGTTTCAATTGCACTTGCTTGAGCAGAATTGGCTTTTAAATCCATAGCTCAAGCAAGTGTAAAAATTGGCATAAATATTGTGATATTAATTAAGTATAATGACAGTGTTATTTTGTGTTATCGTAGTTCTAGTGTTGTTATAAGTTACTGTAATAATTACAGTAGAGATTACAATTAAATAAAAAATGTCAAATCTAAAAAATCAATGGATATCAGCGCGTTTTTTTTCGAGTTGCATGCTTCCTGCTCCCGTTTCGCCAAAGGGTCAATGAGCTTGGCGGCTCTGAATGCTATGTTTTCAGGAAATCATAGCGAAAGTCGAAAATCGCAAACTTTTTGACTTCTGCTGTTATGTCCTGGTTCCTAAGCTTTGACCAATTAATTAGGCCACCTAATATTGAGGATGAAATTAAAGTGTTTGTCTTTCTATGGATTTTCCAGCTTCGGTCTTGAAATGCATCTGTCGTCACCCACTGGCTGGAAAGGGAACACTGTCTGACTGCGGGAAATGTCCATCATGCTCACTTGGTGCTGGAGATGCTAGAATTTCGGATTCGTGTCGACGTCTGCCTGGATTTGCATTGGACAGAGGGGAGTACTTGGGATGAACAAGAAGAAGCGTAACACAACTACAAATTATAATTCGTAAAATCTGACAAAATTCGTCCATTGTCTTCGAAACTCGAAACTATATATTTTTAAATAGCGCAAACGTACTACATATATAAAAATACAATGATAATCAAATGAAGACCGAGAGTATAATAACGAGAGTAACAATCAAAGATTCAACGCTTGGATCTCTTAAAAATAATAAAATTAACTAATCAATATTAGTTGGTGCTAAATGCTGGCTGAGGCTAGCCCAGCTCAAAATGACATTGTAAGTACGGAGTTTAGGTTTAAAATTGCAAGATGGTCCGTGAGCCCACAGGTTTCCAGTCAGCCCATTCCGTGTTATTTATTTCCCATAGCGGCGCCCGTAGCTCGTTTTAACTGGATTACAGAATCCAATCTTGGATTTGCCAGCCGCCCAGTCTCTCTCACTTATAAAATAAATGTCAGAATGAATAGGAGAAAGAGAGAAGAAAACAATGAAACAATGATGACATGGCTGAAGCATTCTATTGGAATGGTTTACTGGAATCAGGCTCTGGTGAAAGTCAGTGGACATAGGGGTAGACTCAGAGCCGCGTTGGTGGACAGGGACTGAAACTGGAGGTGAAGTCATTTCGCCTGGTCAAACAGAAGGAGAGTAATTTCAAATTCAAGTCAAAGTATTCATCTGTGAATTGGACTCTATGTACACGCCACGTAGTCAAAAGACTAATAGTGAGTTTCACTCGAGGGCTCTGGGGATTAGAGGCTGAAAGACGGAGACACAGGCTTTTATTACCTACGACCAACTCTTGTCCTATCCTATCGTATTACGCGTTGAAAGTGATACATGGACCGTCTGACTTTCTCTTCTCGTGTAATGCCAACTTTCCCTATGTCCCCGTCCCTCCCGGCATTTTAACCTTTGATCGTTCCGTACATTTTTTTCTGTAGCCTTAAGTCTATATTATACTGCTATGTTTTAAGCATATTAATTTTTTTAATTTGTGCATTTACAATGTTCAATGCTCTCATCAAAGCCCAGTGTGTAAACGTTACTGAAGTCGTAAGCGCATTAAATACTTATTGCCAATTATGTGTATCTTTGATTTTAAGTTCGCTCTTTAACTCAAATATCTGTATTATACTGAAACCAGTAAAAACTAAATTTTTATTGTGCACATCGAATTTACTGCATGAAGTGCCAAAGCATTGCTGTTTTATTACGAGTAGATATGCGCAGTGCGCAGTACGTGATGGCTGGCTTTATTATTCTAACTTTATTAGTCCCCTTTGTACTAGGTAAACACATTAGTAGAAACAGTTATTTTTTAAAAGACATAAAATGCCAGATGCATCGCAAGGTTTAAGGTTCCCTTTGTTTTGCTTTGAAGTCTAGTTTCCGAAGAACTTCAAACAAAATCCTCAGATTTCAAAACGAGAGAAATTATTTATACGGGATTTATCTGTATGCCATTCATGCCCTATTTTGTAAATATTTTGCATAGAGAAAGTTTATGCGGGGGCTTCACTCCACAGTACAGCATTATCTGCTTTCTTTATTATAAAACACGTGGGCATTTGTATGCTTTTGCAAGGCCCAGCTGATTTATTCCGACGAACTGCGACATGTACCACGTACTTGGTATTAGAGACGGAAGATAACGAGCGGTTGCGTAGGTTTTAGCTTACCAGGAGTGTCGTGACCTTACCCGGACTTGCAGCCTGCAGCCTACACGACACGGATAATAATAATACGCGTTTACTTGCTGATTACTTATTCCACTAAGCCGCATAACTGCAAACAATACAGTTATCATTGTCAAAGTATCCAGCTACTTTAGTTGCGATTAAGGTATTTAATTTCCCGTTTTGCGTAGGTAGGAACATGTTATTTGCAAGGATTTTTAGGAAGGGGAACGACCTCATTTTAAATGTATGGATTTCAAATATTCATTTTCGAATATTTGCATGAAAACTTGAATTTTGATTGCTTTCTCTATTGTCCTGGAGTGATAAGCTTTCAAAAGGGCCTGAGAACCTGTTCAACCGAACTACCCCTGCCAACATTTGGTTATTTCAATCCCATCATCAGCTCGTATTGGCACATGAAACAATATGTTATTTTTTTTAAACATTGCGGCCATCTTGAGTTCGTGTTTTTCCTGCGATCGCTCCTGTACTATTTCATGACGTCTGCTCGTGCAACAGGAGTGGTGAGCTTTAGTAGTGATGTTTTGTGTAGACTCTGACGGTATATTTTATTTCTAAATTACGGAGTCTCTCCTTCCACGGCAATAAAATGCTAGATAAATATCAGTGGGGTCTCCGAGACGGAGTTTCCATAAAACGTATACTCTTGTTTTTATGAGGAAAGTGTGCTTGGAGAAAGCAGTCATTTCTTCTAATATCCTTCAAGAGTGATTTAGCGATATGGGCAAGATTCTCGCTCGACCAGGATCTGATGACAATTCTGCCTGCCTCTGGACTCTAGACCATTCGAACCGCAGTGTAAAGTGTAATACATATGGCACATTAGTAGAAGCTACCAAAAATTGTGGACCCCGCCATACCTACTTTTCTTTAAAGCATATCTGCATATTCACGGTGTTTTTCGTACCACAGCTTATTAGCCTTGTTTCGTAATATCGGGACCTATCTCTTTATTTTACGTGAAATTGTGGTGTTACCACTGCTGTCATCATCTATTGGAACCAGGGATTCTGGAGCAGAGGCTCAGCTCACTCTCACGCGCTTTATTATTTCGTCTTTCTCAACTTTCATTACTTTCTCTCGCTGCTCTTCTTCTGCACGATACGCCATATACATACATACACTAGCCTAGCACTCAACTACCTAAATTTGCGAGAACTCCAAGTTTAGTTCTTGGATCCAGCGGTTTACGTGTTCCAGCGGAGAAAGAAAGCCTGATATTTCTTAAACAATATTCAGCATTCAGATGACATTGACTCCGTATAACTCGACCGTGTGGCCACAAATTTGCGTATCGTCATGGCTTGTATGTGCTTATTGCATACGACACATTGAGCGGAAGAGCACGGATTTTACATGCCGCAACAGGTAACAGTTAAAAATCCTGGGTCAACCACATTAAACTGTAATACCAAAAATAATACGAATGATACCACGAAACCTCCGAATAGTCAAGACCGCAATATGCATGACTCCTGACCTGATGGCTTGGCTCCCACCATTTTCATTCGCGTCTCCTGGCTTAACAGGCTTGGCACGTCACTCCTCCCACCTCGCAAACCCACTTTCTCTCACTATTTTTCTAAACCAGCAGGGCATCAGATTCTCGGTTAGTGCATACACTTTGGAATGCCATATACAGGCACGACCTAGTTTTCATCTTATTTATTACGTCCGCTTCCGTGGAGCCTCTGGGAAAACCTTGAACGTCCCACTGCTTTCACAACACCGCGAGGTACTCTGAATTTCAATGTGGCACTTTATAAAATCCAATATTCTCAACATGGAAATCTAATTTTTATGAGCAGAGCTTTACTACCCGAGTTATTGTCATGGACGTCCGAAACTAGCTGATACCCTTTAAAAGCCTAGTCCGTGAATTTATGGCAAATTGTGAACATAAGTATTTATATTTTTGATTAAAACCTCAGCGCTACTGTTGAGTTGATTTTTTTTTACTGTTTTGAAAACGAGAGTACGATCTTCGTACGTCTCAATGACGCCGTACACGTTCCAATGTAAAAGTTGTTGAACAAGGCATCCCTTGTTACCCGAGTTTGACAGCACACTTTAGATTCCTAAGGGCTTTTGAGCAACCTTGAAAGGGCATTGTAACTCTTGTGTAAGCCACTGTTTACTTGACGTTAATTGGGTTCATAAGAACGAGCACTTTATCTTCATTAAGAAACACAATTTCATTTACTTTGAAAACGTAAAACTTTCTCCGAGAGTTTCATATATCTGCAGGCCGGCTTTAGGACTAACAGTAAGAACTCTACTCGCTCTGAGTTTTGCAAACACGAAGAGCAAGCTCTGCAGGTACCTCGAGATTTTGTGAGATTAAGCAACGAGAAATTAAACTTTGATAAATTGAGACAGGTGAGTCCAAAAATAGGCTTTCACTTTCTCCGCATTGGTTGATTCTTCGTACGACTAGCACTGACTTACGTTGGTTAGCAAATGAGAATTCGAATGCTATGGAAAAACAGCTCAAAGCTTCTAATTCTGCAAAAGCTTTTGATGCAAAAGCCGTGGATTTGTTTTTATTAAAATGAATATTTTACAAAATGTAGGAGGCTTAGAAGGATCTTCACGTCAAATTTAAATCAAAACCGCTTTCACTGAGTTTTCGAATTGCGATTTAAGCCCACAAGTATTAGCTATTCAACTCGACATAACTTTTCGGAATCAACCCTAGTACCCCTTCTAAAAATTCGAATTTGAAACCCTTGACCACGAGTAAAAGTTAGCTTACTCGAAGGACAGCATGTTGTTTTGTAGAAGCTCTTGATTAGAGCTCGAGGGAATGAAGTAAATGGAAACTACATTTCACTGAACTCCTGCTGAATTGCTCAAGTGAATGAAAAACTTAACTTTGTTTTACCTACTTCATTCAAGTCCACAAATTCGTTTGGACCCTCTGGTATTTACTCAGATCTGAGACTGGGGAAAGTTTGGAGACAACAAACAACTGGGGTTTAGGTTTTGGTGGTCTGTCAGGCTAGAACGGAAAACTTTGTTTACGCGGAGCTGATCGAGTGATCCTTGAACTTCTTGAAATAGACCAGACTTAATATTCCGTTGAAGTCACCTAGGTAAGCGTAAGCATTAGTCTTTTTGGCTGAGCAGATTCAGAGTAATTGAAGCTGGAATGTCAAACAAAGCAAATACCGAAATTGTAAAACAGGGCGCATGCATTATTTATGCTGCAAGGGTTCTAGTTCCAGCTTAATTAATGATCATGCAACTTGACTGGAAACGACAACATTATCACATCAGTACTCATCAGAGTTCTAGCTGAAATGTAGCGACTGTCTAACCGAATTATTGATTGCAGCGTTTCGTTGGCCCGTGCTCAGCTATGCATGGCCTGGCACGCCCAGTTTTCCCTACTCTTCCCGAGACGGAAAGTTTCTGCAGGAAATAGGACTCGAGCCATGAAAATAAGTCGATAAGATTGGTTTCCCCGAGAAGCTCTAGAGCTGGTACATCCAGAGTCTGGTAGACCCATGTTCTTTTCGGTGAACCGAGAGATGTATCATTTCGAACTAATGCTGTTCCCTAAGCTTATGAAAGCTACTGCAACACCAGACACACCACTGCCGAAACTCACAACTCACTGGCACTTAATTTAAGGCTTAGCTCCGTCTTTGAAAATGTAAGTGACAGGGATACGACGTAAACCAGTCCAGGTTTTATGGGTTTCCATCAGCAGGCTCTCAGAGAGCAAGAGTAAAAGCTCAGCGTCCTTGAGGAACAAGAAACAACAACGGAATGAGTCCAGGTCCACGGCGCACTGATTAAGATTCTAATCCCAATTGATTTAATTTGACAAAGACTCGAGCTTAAGCTACACACACCCTAGTTCCGCTTATTGTTTTCATCTGTTGGCCCTGACCCTAATGTGTCTGTTTCTCTGTGGTGATCTAAATCGATGCTCATGTTCCTGAGCCTTATCGTAGATGACCCAATACCATTATTTCATGGCGCTTTTCTGGATTGGTTCGCATCTTGGGAGCTTGCCAATAGTCTATCAAGAATGGATAGTCTCCTATCATTATTGTGTCTCAATGCTGCCAGGAGTCCGCCTGATGTCAGTTCAACGGGAGGGCAGAGGATGCTGTTGCTTGAGTCTCCAGTGACCCGGTTAGAGGGTACATGCTGGTACACTGAGGAGAGAATTGGGACAATTGACCTACTTTTTTTACCCACACATGGGGTTTATCGATTTCACACTAAAGACCCCCGACCAGTTGGACTCCCTTGTATATTACATGAAGAGAAGTCACGGAGGCGCTGGCCTGGCCACCAAGTCCGAAATCCTGAAACCTGCTTAGACATGGTTTTCTCTGAAAACCTGTCTCTATCTCTGACAGCCGTATAATACAACTCCATTCGTCTATTATGAGCCCAGGCTTCAGTCAAGAAAGAAATTTCAGAGTTGGGAAAGAAACCTTGGAAAGTTGGAACTGAAGAATTGATCGTGAGAAAGTCGGAAGGAGGTGGACTGTTGTTCAGCTCGAATGAGAAACCAAACAACGGTGTTTTACTGCTTGCCAGTTCCTCTGCCTTTCTCCGAACTAGGATTCTATTCTGAAAGCACCCTTCGCTGAGATGCTTTAGACGCTAGACTTTTAGCAGCAGAGCCAAAATAAATATTCGACTGTCGAGAGAGTAAGTGAGGCTTCACGTGGTGCTTAGCGTGATTTTTATTTGGTCATTGATTTGGAGTGGAAGCCCGTTTTCATTTCATTTTCACTGAAGAATTCATGGGCTGTTTGGCAGGAGTGATGGGCGGAATTAATGCCAAGAGTCAGATATAAAAAATAAAATAAAAAGCTCTAAATGCCAGCGAAAACTCTTTCCTGGCAGTTGGGATTGATATTTAGTATCTGTGGGACAGGCCTTGAGCCCACGTCACTGTCTCAGTGAATAATTAAGCACAAGGATCTGGCAGACTTGTTAACGGGGAAGATCGGAAAATTGAAACTGAAGTTCACCTCGTTTAAAATTCAAGAGTTTCACAGCCAGCAGGCTACGAAAGTTTGCTGTTTACATCCTCCACGGATGGCGACATTTTGCCAATTACTAAATTAACGCTTGACGCTTCAGGGATACTCATATAAAATTATCCTTGACAATTTCCGGTTTGGCCTCCTGCTCAAATATTAGAAAATATTTGATTTTCTAGCCTGTTCTCGTGTCTTTAATCCATTTTAATGGGTTCAGCCGTAATGGGAAAACCACTTAACCTCGTGAATTTTGTATTGGTATATAGAACTTTCTAGGTATTACAAGTCCAGTTGTGATATAAATAAATAATATGTCCAGCCATGCATGATGCATGCACGAAGCTTTTAAGCCCAACTAAAATCTCAAAATTTCTATATGAAATGAATAGAATAATGCTAATGCTATTCTGGTTCATCATTTATTTACATGGACGGCATAGTACATTATTATGATGTTGATCGTGGCGAGTAGAGAATTGTGGTTTTCGAGCTAGAAAACTGCGTTTCTCATTTGCTCTCGCTATCGCGGTCAAGAATTTTCATTCTAAATTCCAATGTTTATGCTGTTCTAAAGTGTAATAGACTTTTGCAAATTCCTGACTCACACAAAACTGAATTAAATATATAGGCATCAGCTTTCAGCATTCCTCTCAAAAAGGCATTAATTAAAACAATAGGAGGATCTACGTATGCTGGTGCACGTTTGTCAAAATAACAGGATTAAATTGAACTTCATGCACGTTTATGTGCACAGGAGACAGAGATGTATGCAGGCTCAGCATTGAAACTCCCGTTTGGAATAATATTCCGGCATAATTGTAGAAGAAGATTGACAGAGCGGAATGCTGGGGACACAGTGTCTCTCCCACATCTCACTCAATAATTAATTGGAAGTTGGTTCTGTCAGGCGTTATGGAATGGGATATGAATAAATACAGGCTAACCTATTTGCGGACAAGCTGCCTCTGCTCGCCGCAATGTCCCTACTAACCAAATTGCATAACCCAAGCCAGCCCATGAGGGGCCTACCCGAGCGGAAACCGCAAAACGACTGGCAGTATATTGAGTGTAATTGTGATGATAGATACGGGGCTTGATGCTTGTTCAGTTCCTCAGGGAACTCCACGTAGCTATGTAATTGACAGGGTTTTACTGGAAGTACATGGGAATTAGAAGTGCTGAGGCGTTGGTGAGAGAAGCGACGAGTGTCTGCTGGAGAAGAGTAATTGTAGTAATCAAAGACGGACTGGAATTAATGTCACGTCTTGGAAAAGTGCCTTCGGCTTGATTTGTAGTCAAGTCTCTGGGTCAAGGCGAGGGAAAGCTGCTGGCTCTTGGGCTGTCTTACTCAACTCACGTCAAAGGGAATGACAAGTGGGAATTGTGAAAGCCAGTAATAAATACGAGTTATTTTGACAGCATTCGCCAAGTGGCGTTCTATGCCGAGCTGTCGTCTTGACTCAAAGTGTATTCTAGAATTATACGTGGTTCTTCAACAGCGTGGATATTACCCATAGATTTCATTCGTTATGTGTATATTTAACTCCCAGTGTTTCAGCAGAAGAGGCGCAGATTGCTGAATGTGAACTGCTTGTGCAAATAGTGATTGACAGTTACTGTGGAAATGATTTGAAGGCTAATTGTTACGCCACGGTGAAGCAGGCGGCAGGAGATTTGGAATTAAGTCGATTGCACTACTGAATGTTAATGTCAACACACACACACAGTTCTTTGTACTCTCGACATTAGCCTTGATTGAACTTGGGTACCCAGGCCAGACTGCAACAATGGAAAGTTATCCTTGAATTCAGAGTTCAGTCACACTGACAGAATCATTCATGACGTTCATACGACGAAAAATAACTGAGCCTCATCTTCAGTTGAAGTTCAATGGTGAAGAAGATCGGACATCAAACAGATTCATTCGTTTCTGGTTTCTGAATAGTAATTCTGCGAAAAAGTTCTACCTACGCAAAGCAGCCAGTTCGGCGTCTTATCAAAGCTAAAATCCGTAAATCTTCTTTGAAGGCAGAATTTCCCATTTAGGTTGACGATCCCACAAGATCAAAAATTTGCTATTTTCGTCCAAATACAGCATTTCGGCCTTGCGTTTTAAGCTACCCCGTAAGTAAAAATGATAAATATTCTGCTTCAGGAAGTCGCTAGATTTTTAGTATTTTGTAAAAATTACGCGACCTAAGAAACGCTTCTGTAAGCAACAGATTCGATAACGACATGGAGAAATAGCAATGCTTTAAATCATACAGCAGTCAACCAGCTTCGAAAGTCGGTTAAGCGTGTAAAATCCGTTTCTCGGGTATTTAAGGTATACTTCCTTGATTAAAATATTCCCGAGAGCCCGGCAATTGCCTACACCCGTGGTAACGTTCCGAGACAAATTTTTTTGACTTTATCCCTACGGCAAAAAGTTTGCTCGATCGCTGATCTGACTTCAAAGACCTTACGGTTTAAGATTTTTTGCGTTATCGAGTTTTTTTCTTGTAGATTTGTCTTAGAACGCTTGTTTCCAGCATCTTACTCGTTCGTTCAGCTCAAACGAAGCATGAAAAAGTTCTTGATCTCTAGAAAAGATTCTCTCTCTGGAAGAAGTTTTTCATCGTAGTATTAGGTTCGGATCACATAACTCAAATGCTGGAATGACATGCCAACTTAATCTGCCAAGCGCATAAAAGAGAGTCCGAGCAGAGAATGCTGTCTATTCAGAACTTTCCACCTGTCATCCATCAGCCTTACTTCTTTTGCTGGAATAAGTCGACCAAGGCTCTAAGTCAGAAGTCTGACTAAACCTTTTTCAATAGTTATCTGCACAATAGAAGCAGAGTATGAGATTTTTCAATTTCTGTGTCCCCCGTAGATCCGATTTCTATTTTATTTGTAAGTGCGTAGGTTTGGAATGATGTTTAGCTCGAACCAGATTTTGAGTTCCCATCACAATCGCA
>VNWX01001595.1:0-14670 GCA_009869905.1 Ceratophysella communis | reverse complement strand
GTGAGTTTGGCTAGTTTAGATTAGATTAAAAATAATCAAAGCTATATAAGCCAAGGCCATTCTTTCAAATTTTAGAACTTTCTCTTTGAAATCTTTCAGGCTTTCACTCCGATAATTTAAGCCGAAGTTGAAACACGAGAGAATTCACATTTACGTTTTTTTTTCGTTTTTTGGGAGTCAACTCAAATTCTACTAAATTAATTTATTCGATTTTCGAATTCTAATTCGAGATAAGCGCTAATCCAATTTTCTAAAGCAAGAGTACGTTTCTCAATCGTCCTCAAAATTTAGTAAATACCCAAATATGCCCCTGAACTGCATTAGTTATCTTTAGTTTAGCTTTATCCTTTGAATCTCTGATTTAACCAGAATCCAATAAATAAATGGCCTGTTGGTGTGACTGAAAAGGCATAAACCCAAATTTTGTCGTCGCTACGAAACCACAATGTGTAGTTCCACAGATGCACTCAAGTACCCTTGTGCAAGTGCAAACTGTCTAGGTCTAGAACTAAAATTGAAATCCCACTGGCAATTCCTAACCAGAATTCAGAGCTCTCCCGAGTTCATAGTTGTCAAACTGAAGTGGATTAGGAAATACTTTAGTCCGTGTGGATATTTGGAATTTCCCAAAAGACGAAGTGTACGAGTAGGTACCGATACATACCAATGGGAAGTTACTTCAGTCCTGTGCCAAAACTTAAGACTTACAGCCTTAAAGTAAGTAGCGGGTTCAATAACTCTTCCTTTCTCTGTGGGTGAAAGCCTCGACTCTTCAGTGCGTCAATTCTTACCACTTTCTACAAATTCCGCATTTGGAATCAGGCGATATCCCACAAACACTTCTGTTATGCTAATAGGACCTAGAACCCACTCGAAAATGGTAAAGTGGCTCTGATAAATTGAAAGTGACCAGAAGCGCTTCTGGAAAAAGTGACGGCGTATTTACTCAAAAATGTGCAGAATTCCCTTATTTACTCGGATTCTGGATTTTTAAATTCAATTTTCACATATTCCGTTGCAGGCTCCGGATGCGTCAATATCAATAATAGCAACGTGCCTGCCTAAATCCCTTGGAATCCGAAAATAGCGCATGGTGAAAGCACAAGGAGAAAGTCCTTGGTGAAAGCACGCAAAACAAACTACGCCTTGAAAACACATTTGCGTTGAAAATCAGAATAATCACCAGGAAATCCTAAATTTCAAACAAAACTATGAATTCTGAATCAAATGTTTATTTACCAGAAGAAAAGAAAAGAACTCAAAACACGCCATGCCGATTCCATGCGGAGTGCACTGATACGGATGCTCAAATAGTTACGATTTGTTTACCTTCTCTGTGAGAATTTACATATGGAACTCCGGAACACTCCCGTCCTTGTCGTTTATATTTATCAATCCCATTGAATATGAAATAGCTAAATAAATCTTGGGGCGACAGGGACAGGAAGACGTAAACTGAATCCGACGGAATATTTTTGTGCAGACGAGGGCGTACTTCGTTCGTATTCCTACAGTTAGAACCGCAAGGTTTATCCTTAATAATTTACGAGATTCTATTTCTGTATGCAGGAAGCACTCCATCCATCCCCATATGCTGCGCTGCTTCAATTCACATTCATAGCTAGTATTAGCATTTCAAGATGTATCTACGCTCCGGGAGAAAAGCTGCTTTCACCAGCATTTTACAAAAGAAAGTGTATTTTTGTAAGTATTCGTGGACGCGACGCACCGGCAGCTCGTGGTTCTTTTGATGGGATATTGCCATCGTGATACAGGCTGCCATCTAATTTGTATAATTATGATTTTTCTTCGTAGGTAATTGGTGTTCCACTGATGGACAAACGTCTAAAATGATCGACATGCCTATAAATTTGTATGTTTCGAATTCCCAACCCTAAAATATTCAGCAGAAATAGCCTAGAACCGCATTATATGCAGCCCAGAAAAACATTATTTTTATATGGGCAACTGGAACTGGGTGAATGAGGGTGAGTGTCATTTCGTGTACCAGTCAGTAACGGAAAAAACGTAGCGTGGCTTTATTTTGAAATGTAATCTCAAAGGACATATATGAGGGATCAGAGAGTTCCGTTCTCGTTATATATGGCTCAAGTTTAGTTTATGCATTCAAAATGGAGCCAAGGTCTCGGGCATAATATGAAAATATGATTCAGGAGACATGAAACGTGTAATAATACTGCTCCTATTCAATTTTTGCACACACACAGTACAGCAGTAAGCCGTGTCTGGACTGGGATCAAATATTCGTCGAGGCAGGTCTGCCTGACTGCATATCGTGTCCTGACTGGGATTTTGACTTACTTTGACACGCCTATGGAAATTAGAGAATATACGATACTGTGAGTTGGGACTGGGACACGAAAAGCTGCCGCTGCCGAAGAGATCAAAGGGTGTTACGGGTGTTGAGCCTCCGGCCTGACGCGTATCATATCGATCAATTGATTTTCTCCAGATTTTTGCAGAGTCGATTAAATTTAATAAAAACAGAGATTACTATTGCTAGGATGAAAGCTGTTAGAATTTTCAGCTACGCAATTCCCTCGACAAGCCTAGTTCATGCAAGCAGTCAATTCAGGCCTCAGTGGACAGGAAAAACGATTTATACGAAGATGTGCCACAAGGAATGCTAAAGTGTTGAGATGATTACACGAGCATTTCCTTATGATACGGTGAAGTCTTCCAGAATAATACAATCTAATGTTGTGGGCTATCCATGAGATTCTTTTCCCTCGTGCCTGTCGGCTCTTTTGGCTTCACTAACCTCCTGATACCACGCAAGGCTAAGGATTTGGGTGTCGGAGTCTAGGTCGATTGTGCCTGGATATTTTGATTATTAGTAATTATTTTAGAATTAAACGTCAGGAGATATTCAGTAGGTAAGCTGGCAAATGCAAAATTCTAGTTCGATTAACCATCAATTCCAACCTGATGGATTGGTACATACCCGCTATCCGTCCCGAAGAGATCGACACGGAAGTGTCCAAGCTCAGCCACGGCGGCATTTTTTCTTTATAGATATTACATGGCTTTCTTCGCCGTGTTAATAAATAGGAGGTAATGGGGAAATTATTACCTGACCCCACCTCAGCCAGTCGTCCTGCTCATAATTATCCGAATACAATGGAGTAACCCTTCCTTTTTTGTAGCCATATGCTAATGGTTTATCCGAGTAAAATTCATTTTTTACCACCAGCCTCATAGCCCGATCCAACTCAAAACTTATGGTTATCGTTTGTATTGTGTAAAGTATGAACCGGGTGTAGCCAGTACATACCGGAGACCAGACGAGCCAGGGCCAGGGTGTGTCAAATGCTTCATTACGTGTAATGTGATGGGTGCTTTCACACTTTCACTTCCTGAGTTCGGGATTGGTAGCCTAGAGTTATTTATTTTTATTTACTCAACTGAACAAAATCTGATCACCGAACTCCAACTTTTAATTCGACAGCCTTGCTGGATTTTTGAACCGTCCTTTAAAAAATACAACGGCATACTGGAATACCTACCTAAATATTTTTACAACGTAAATTTTAGTTATCGAATTCTAACAGACGCATGAGCCTAAGCAGCCGCCATGTGTTTCCAAAGTTAGCCTAAAACCGCATACTTAATTTGCAACTATAATTCTGACGTCGTCGTCGCCATAGTCGTTCTAAAGGTATGAGGTGTGTTAGCAGGCTTACATCACATTTTATAGCCCTAATAGCCCGCTAATTCACCAGCTAACGTTTTGAGTGCACTCAACTTCATGAGATAGGTACCTTAATATTTCTAGCCAGGAGCACATTAGACGACTAGAGCAGGCAGCAGTATGGGAATGTAATATTCTTGATGCTACTGGCTCCTGCTGCATGATAGGGCCAAACAGCCTGTCAGCATCTCTCTACAATAAAACCCCATTATTTCCAACTGGAAGGCTCTTGAGCGTCTTCTATTATTCAAACCCTTTCCGTCTTCTTTCACTGCGTTGCGTCTAGATTAAATTGACGGCGGGCGGAGTGAAACCTCGTCCTTAACAGTTTGTTGCTCCATCGAGAAGATGAAGTACTGTGGGTTACTCTAGGCCGTCTTTTGCCAAGGTAATTTCATTGAGGCGGTTCGTTGTCAATTCGGTCTGGCTTTATGCATTACAGCACATTTGGTGAGTAAAACAATAACGCAAAGCTGCAAAATTTGAATCTAAACCTGCCATTTGATCAATTGTCAAAGAAATTGATTTCCCTTGTCGAATTACGCTAACCCCGAAAAACTGAGACAAAAATGCCCAAGCACCCCACCAATTCAGACCCCGAAACGGATTTTTCATTCCAATTTGAACCCAAAAATAGACAAACCGAAATGATCCTCAGGGGAAGATGAGGGAACGAAAGGCAATTCAAACAGTCAGGCTGTTCTCAGCAATGAGATTAGATCCTTCAAGCTACAGGATATAAAAACTGTATCTACCTGTTCTTGGAAAACCTGCCGTTCCCATTACTTATGACAGGTGAAAAGCTTTAGGTAACTTCCTTCACCGGAGCATTACTAAAACCCGAGCTACCCTTGATTTTTCGAATTGACGTCATAAGATTAGAGCAGAGCCCTACGGCTTAGATGTGAAGCAGTTCTGAGAAATTTCCAAAATTGATCAAAAATTCTGAACTCAGGACCCATGTGAAACCTTAAACTTGTATTTTCGTGTCACAGGATAGCACATAATATTATGTGACTTCATATTATGGTACCTAGGTATACGAAGAAACTGAAGACAGCTTCAGACGACTTTACGACAGGGAAAAAAGCCCGACGACGTCAAGCATAAACCCGGAGGATGTCTTGAGAATGTATTCAAATTTCAAACATTCCAGCAGCCTCATTACTATTGACATCTACTTTAAGAAACTCAAGAATACGACTGAACAGGGAGACGACAGACGACTGCCGACTTGACATAAAAACAACAGGGATTTTTACGTAGGGAGGGAATACGGAAACTAACGTCTTTTCTGTTGACTGCGTAGTTACATAAAAACATTGGGAATTGAGAGTAAGTTGTTTTTCGGATTTTGCGACAATTCGAAGGGAAATGGCTACAATTTTCATGTACTAAGAGCATGAAGAAAAACAACCATTATTCTAGGTGATCCTAAATCAACAGAAACAAAATAATTTTCAATTTTTTTTAAATTGCATGCCGAACATCAGAAATGTCGCGTTACCCCTACGCTTTCTCCTAGATGCACTTTTCGGCTATTTTCTCCGCACGCATTATTTATGAAACTACCTGTCATACCGGACTATAAATGACATCATTTACTCTCTCAAGAGAACCGTGGATTGGATAATATTGCTCCTTAGCGGAAAGTCTAGCATTTCTATGTGTAAATCCTGTCGATGGCATAATGGAACTACGAAAATCCCTTGAAAATCCCAAACTGACTTCTAGTATACTGATCTTAAGATGCGGAAAACAAAAAAGTTAGTATAAGGTACAGTTCCACCTACCTACCTACCTACTATTAACAAGGGACGTAGTAGGAGTTGTAGTTCGCTGCTCCAGGCTGAAGTTTAATATGTTATTTTTTTCATACTCCTACGCTGAAAGTCTTAACGAAAGAATCTGCTTCAAAGTTTACATGAGATTCCTACTCACTTTAATCCGATTGTTTTGATGCAGAGGATAAGTATGACGAACAGATCAATAAGCGGGACTCCAAGTATTTGCATTTGCCAGGCATTTTATTTTGATGGATTTGAATGAATTTTTCGTCTCTCATATTTTGCAATGCCATAAAAAAATTATATACTGATATAGCGTGCCCTATCGCCCTATAATTTCCTTGATCCAATTTTTAATCCCTTATTTCGTTTTCTTTTAAAAATAATGCTATGTACGCCTCGAACCTAATCGAGGTAATTCCAGGGAGTAGAACTGCAGCCCTGTATTGCTTGGGTTCCTCCTGCCCAGAAGGTAAAATTATGAACCACAATTACATTCCTGATTCCTGTATTTCTTTTAAAAGGTAGCCCCGCAACAACAGACAGAAGAATCCGGCTAGTCATCCATTACCCCCAAAAACCCATTGTCTTGCGTAAGAAATAATTAGTGTTTTACATTCCTGGGAGTCGACTTTCATCACTACATTCATTCAAGGAGGAGGGCTAAAAAACACTTTTTTTCATAAAGAGTATCCATTATATTTACCTACTCATTAATTTATGACATTTTGATTCTCCAGAGGTTTTTTGGTGTGTATGGCAGAATTTGCCTTGAGGCCAAGGAGGCCCTTCATTTTAGGTTATGATATAAAACATCAAGCTGAGATATTTTTTTAAAAAAAAGTTTGAATTATTTTAAAGCCTGTTTTTAAATATACTAGGACTTAAATTTACGGAGTTTTTAAGTAAAAAATAAAATGCCGGATCCACAACTACAAACGACACCAAGTCAACCAATACAGTTCTTCAGCCTTCAGAATATTTAAATCACGCTATTGTGGTGAAAGGCTTATATTATAATTTCAACTACGAAACAAAATAATGCAGACAGAGAGCGAAAGGGATAATGAATCAAGAACAGTCAAATTCAAAACTCATCTCTCCGTGAGAAGAGATACGTTTGAGTGATAAAACAATGGCTTGAAGGCAGCCGCGTGAAGAAACTGTCGTTCTCAACAGCCTTCATTCCGTAATAAATATGCAAACTATGCAAATTCCCCAACACTCTCCTGCCTCAAGCTATCCCAAACCTATTTTTATAGCTAGGTATCTAAATGTGAATCGGAATCAAGCAACCACGTGGACATCATGATATTCATATTCAGGTGTATCTAATAACGTTAATAACATTTTCCATAACGCACCAAGCCAGGCATAACTGTTGACCGTAGCGTATCCTTTCTGACTTGTGCTCTGTAGTTAACATTATGTAATCTATGCAATATGCTGTCATATTATCGCTCGACTTGCATAACCCTAGCATAATTTGATACTCGAAATCGAGGCAATCGGATCAAGTTTCGTTTTTCGTTAATATATCAGTAAAATTACAAGTTAATAATGACGTTAGTGATGACAGGCTATGGGTTAAATTAGTCATGATTAGATGAGTTACGTGAGACATATTTCAGTTTCGTAAGCTTACTTGGATGAAAGGGTGCATCTGATATCCTGTAGATATATTTATTATTATATTCACTAAATTTTTTAAATTTTGTATGGTATAAATAAGACAAGATTCAGGGATATTTTAATTTTTAATCAGCTTTGACCCTAACGTGTAACACTTCAAGGTAACAAAATCCTCCAGACTTCCATCTTCTAGCGAGCGGAAGCCGGTAACTAGATTTAGATTTCCCATGTTTTCTAATAGGCGTCCAAGTAAACAAAAGAAATAATAATACAATTTAGATTGGTGTTTACTCCGTGGTAGCCTGCTACACAACTGACAAACTAAAATCCTGAAATTACATCAACCGAAAACACCGCATTGTACTCCTTTTAACTAAAAGCCTTTCAGGAAAGTCTAGAGCCCCTGAGCCTTAGTCCTTTTGCAGTTAACAGAATGAAAGCTAGAAGCCCTTGAAAGTAGGAATCCAATCAATAAAATGCAATCTAATAAAGCAAACACGAGCTTAGTAAATGACGGAAATCCCTATTCTCTTATGTAGTCCAGGGTTCCACTTTCCACGTAAGTACCAAAGTAGAGTGGCCATACACCGCACGCGTGTGCAAAGAGAAAGTCGCCACAAAATTCAATTTCGAGAACCAACATCAGACTGAAATGTAAACCAATGATTCACTTTAAAACGTGAGAGTCGTCGTTTCTTCCTGGTCAATTTTTGACTTTATTTGCACTCTGAAAATATGCCGAGGATTGCGCCGATCGCATGGTGGGTTTGAACTTCATTCAATAACTTTTAATCTGACACACAGCTTCAAAATTTAAAAAAAATTTGATTGATTTGTTTTGCTAGCGTGAAAGGCAAACCGAACTGTCAGAAAATCTAACTACTTTTCAAGCAGAATTTCTGATTGTCTATAACTAGATACGCGTATTCTTAGTTTCTTGCTTTCATTTTCCCACGAGCTAGTCATAAGCTACTACTACGTAGTAAACACACCCGGTGAGAAACTAAGCTTCTAGCCCGCGCTGTAACGCCTAATCCCATCTTCGAAGAAAAGCCCTGGCATCAACACTGGAAGGGTTTCGAGTTCGAGTCTTCCATCCGAAATTGAGTTGGTATTCCACGGTGCGGGAGCCGTGGAGCCCTTAAGCCCATTTCCATTTCGCACCAGCAACAACAAGAACGCCGTGAATCAAAAATATGAAAATGCTAAGCTGACGTCTGGCTTAATGGCACAGGAGCAGGAAAAGCGAGAAAGAGAAAGTCTAAATCAAAGCCAGACACAAGACCGGAATATAATCAAAACAAATTAATTTGCATGTGCTCAGAACTCAAAACTCAATTATAAAATGAAAACAACAAGATTATATTTAGAAAATACTACTGTCATACGGAGTGCAGAATATTTCACATGATTGCATGTTTTGAAAACATTACTTATTCAAAGCCAGCCGTCATAATACATAACACAGGAATTGTGTTGTTGTCTACTCCTTGAGAACGTGATATTCTCTTTGTTGGTAAATTAGTTTATATTTAGTCTCAAAACAGTACGCAGTGCGTAGCAAATCGGCGCAATGTATTTCCTTGCACAGACCAAGCATTCAAAATAGCTCACATTTAGACGACGAAATACAAAAGCCACCTTGAAAAATATCTCTAATTTTAAATTTATCATGACTTTAGACTATTGTGCATTTGTTGAATAAACAAATCCTAGCAACCACAGCACAGCCTACTGAGCCGTGCAACGGTAAATATTTGAAATCTGAAAACGTAGACCTGATAAAAGTGAAAATCATAAGCTTTCACTGTATGCTTTCACTCCGTTATAGTGCATGGAGAAAGTCCCGACTCAGATTTCTATTTTAGGTTCTACGTTCTACGTGAATTATATAACAATTTTCGGTTTAGGAACAAGATAGTTTATCCTAACCTAATTTAATGTACCTAGTGTTGTTTTTCAATTTGGTTCCCCAAACAGTACTAACTTCGAATTGAAGCATTTACTCGAGAATCTAACCAGCATAGATTGTGCAGCCAATTATGGCAAGGAAGGAAAGACTAGACTAGATACACGAGACCAATTCCAAATTCCAAACATATGGTCGGCTGTCGGTTCTCATAGGTGTGCTATTGACGGAGCCAATCCCAATCCCAGGAGTTCGCTCGCTCCACTAAATTAAAATTCTGAAGACCGACTCGAGCTCGTCCTATGTACACTCATTTTGATTCTGAGTCCCGCATTGAACATTGAACTATTATAGTTTCTCACCATGGCACTGTTCTACCTGAGCACGAACACACACGGCGTAGAAAATCCCAGGACTTTCTCATTTATTTTCAATTTCCCTCATCTCAAGAGACCATTTAGGAAAAAGCTTAACGAGAGTGTGGGCACACAGGTAATGGGTCCGTCTCGCTCTTGCCTGTTTACTCGCCAGTCCGGTCGAAGCGAGACCCTTAACGGGAACGCTATCTCCATGCGTTAAATGCATAGCCGGACTTTCACCGCGGACTTTCTCCAGGCTGGCTATCGCTGTTACGCAATACAGACTCTGACCTTATGCCACGGAACATTGAGTGAACAAAATTTTCCCCAAGTAATAAAAATGTACAATAGAAACTACTCTACTAACCCAGTGAACTTCAGCGGGAGCTTGAGAACCACTGCAGCAGTGAAAGTACAGAAACAAGATTCTCAGGGAGAAAATAATTTATTGCTTTATGTAACTGCGGGGCGGCAACATGCAATTATAAATATTTATGAACAGGGTTTTGCATTCCGCTGCTGGTCATAGATAAGCCGGCGGGTTAATTTACGGTTAACCCTGAAAAGAGGCATAATATGGAATTTTTAGGGAACTTTCCATGACGAATTTGGACGTAAATGTACGTAACAATTTGTGAATTAGCCGAGTACTAATATGCGTGTGTGCTTCACTTAACCAAATGGGAGCTCAATTTGCATTAGATTGTCAAAAAAAACGAATTGCGCCAGTTTTCTAAGAATAGAATTTCTCATTGCATTTGCGTGTATCTTAGGAGAAAGCAAGTCACGTTAGCTAAAGGTAGACTTGGGTCAAAGGCTGGGAATAGAAGCGGCGTAGGTAGGTAGTTGGGTAGGCCTAAATTCAAAACGTGAGTCGATTTACATATCAAAACTAAATATAGGTACCACTTCTACATTGGGCTGCTGCCTAATTATAGTTCAATCTTTTTATGAATATGCATTGCCGTGATAGCACACCGCCTATTTTTGTCATTTCATTGTTATATTTAATTTTAATTGGCAAGAATCTGCTCTGGATTAGGAAGGAAGTCCCTGGCATTCAACTGGAATAAAATCTAGAAGAATCCAGGCCAAAAATCCTAAGCCTTCCCACTTTTGCATTGTGAAAGCCCAGGAAATTACAACCGCTCTCTGGCTCTCTGCCTATAATTAAGAATTTCTTGCTAAAAAGTTTTATAATTTACTTCCTAAGCCCAGCATTTTAATTTATATCGCTGACTTCATTGTTTCTTATTCTATCCAAAATCCAATCTTATCCACATCCTGTGCAAACTAAGTAGAAATTCTATATCGTGCTGTTAGGTAAACTACAGCGTGTGTAGAACCGTTGAAGGTGTCAAGTAAGGAGGCGTCAGAGTCACATTTCCAGGCAAACATGATGCAATAGTTAAATATACATATGAAGTCAAATACTGATAATGATAGGTACATTTTCAAGGCTTCGAATGTCGTATCAATGAGTTTTAAGGTACATGGCTCAAAGTTCAAGAAAATTGTGATAAAGCAAATGCCGTTACATTCGTTCTATCGTGTTATTATTAATACTCGACAATTTGACGCCGTTCAAATAATTTCAAGTTACTTTCTAGCAAGCTAGCGCAAAAGGGCGACCACTTACTGTAGGTCAGATGGAACAGCTAAAGTCGATTTACAATTCATAAGTTTAGGTTAATTTAAATTGGTAAGCTATAAATTTAAAAACAGGATTACAAAAAAAACTGAGCCCAAATACCCAGATACGCTATAAAATTGGAAAGTAGGTTAATTGCAGTCAATATAAACCAATAATTTGGCAATTTGGCAAGTAGTCGCTTCAGAGGCCGAGCGCGTTCCATGAACTGGAATGATTTCTGAAGAAAACCTGGGAAACTATTAGTAAAAACTTCATAACGGTGCATCTGGCTGGATACTGCAGATACTTGAGAAGATGACGACGTAGTTATAAGGTAAAATTCACATTCCCATAAAAAGTTTTTCTTTGAGATGAAGTGAAAGAGGATTGAAAACGGAATAAGAAATAACTTAATTTTCCTTAGAAGGAAATAAACTTTTTTTGCCCACACTAAAATAACATTATGTTATGGGTTATGGGCCAAAAGAGCTATGCAGTCGGAATATTATTATAGCATTTCTCGGTTTAGCTCGTAAGTCAAGTCAGAGATCAAAAAGATGAAGAAAAGAAGACGAAGAACCAAGACAACGTAACAAGGAAAACGAAAATATGTCGTCTAGAGCTATTAAGGCATAAAAAAAAACTTCTGCGACGAAGAAATGAGCAGTATAAAAAACTTTAAGAATAACAAAACTGTAAGTCTTGTGCTTTTTGACGAAAATGGAAAGTTAAAAGTTGTTTTGAATAGTTTTTCACCTAGTTCAGGACACCAATTTGCTGGTATTCTCGAGCGAAAACATACCTCTGTCAAGTCAAGTCGTGGCAGCACCAGACATTTCAATGCAATATTGAGTAGGCCACAGTCCCTGTCATAGTTGGATAATTTAATTCTGCGACAATAGCCCGAGCGGAAAGCTGGGCAACGGTTATGCATCATTTCCTTATTTTTGCAGGTCGTGTTTGCCCGATACTCGGTAAAAACCTTCTGCCAAGCAGTGTGTGAAATGACCACCGCCCAATGGCATTTCGCCACTGCGATATAAAACTATTCCAATCTAAACGAGCTTCGCCTTCCCGACTTTTATTTCCGAATTTACATAATGTCCGGGATCCTGGATTGGGCGTAGACTCTGATATGTCATAGCTGATATATGCTGACATAACTACATCGAAAAGGTTAAGGTTAGCGATTTGAGCAATAATAAGGCCAAAAGGCTTAGATGGAATGATCCAGCTAACGGTTCCGGGGATTTAAGCTACTGCTGGCTTCTCAATAAGCTGTTATTTGAGAGTTTGAGAGACTAGCATATTAATGTCTTCATTGATAACGACAAAGTTTGGGTAATAAATGGTTTCAAAATTATGAATATCTACGCAAAGGATTTCAAATTCCAGACGTGACTCTTTAAGTAAGCCCTTTTGTGGAAAAAGTTTCAGAATTGTATAGGCAATGTCGTAATGCCAAAAAGTGAATTTACATAATGCGTGTTAAATAACTGATTGCGCAAACCAAGTTTGATAAAATTTTATATTAGGTATATTTTGAGAAAATACTAAATTCTGTAGGAACAGAGGGAACGAATTAAGCTTCTACGACTTTCCGTACGAATAATATTGCAGCACGTTAACATATCTAAACGGCGTTCAACCAACATGAATCACGTCAAACCATACCAAGAATCCCCCATATTTTATTTATTAAAATTAAATTCAAAAACATTGTGGAAAATGCCGGTGCCTACCAATTTTCACTGCACTTTTCTAAATTGTTGTAGAGCTAATATAAACAAGAACCCAAGGTCCTGCCCCAAATCTGCATACAAATGAATATTTACACATAACCTTTTCCTTCCTTCTGTGCTAGAAAAAATCCAAACTAGACTGCTAATTTGCTTTCTATTGTATCCTCAATCCTCAGAAAGTTGAACACAGAGATAGGCGTAGGCATATTCACCAGGGGAAAGTCGACTATTTTTCTAGCAGTACTCGTTGGGGTAAGGACGATTCATCTCGCCAAATTCGGCATTTTTTAGGTTTATAGAAAAGAAAAGCTCTGAGCAAAAGGAAAAAATTCCAGAAACTTAATTCATTTCGAAAAAAAAAATTTTTACACTGAAGAATTTAAAAGTGACTGTCGTCGGCTACCGGCCACAAGAGTCAAAAATCAGTACCGGGATATTCGGACGCTTTCTCCTGGCGAATTCGCCCGACTACGCCAAATTCAACGAGAGCTTCATGAATATGAATTAAGTAGTTACTTTTAGCTGTGCTACTACCCTTTTACGACAAGGATTCTTTATTATTCTTTCTCATTTTTCCCTTGCCTTGACATTTGCATTGAAAATTGAAATCGAGGCAAGTAGCAGAGAGGATCGGACACGCCCGTGAACTGAAATATAAATGCTTAAACGCATATTTTCATATCCATTTTGATGCCAAAAATAAACCTAGAAGCCTAAGAATAATAATGGGAATCGTTTTGTTTACTCAGTTGGGGCTTGGAAGAAGAATGATAAAAAAAAATGGGGCGGTGCTTAACTCGTAAAATACACGCAAGATTAAGCATCTCACTGTAATCTATAAGTACTGTATGCCCTCCGATTCTTGGAGAAACGCATATGTTTATAGCTCAGCCAAGAGAAAATCAAGTCAGCCGTAGCGAAGTGATCTCTCGTTGATGGGCGGCACGTGGCACGTTGTGGAGATTGAAATTCTGGGTAGTCAAGCTTCAAGCTTGTCGCTAGCTCTTAAGCATTAGCATATTTGCGTGAAAAACAGATTTTGCCCGTATTGGGCGACATTCGGACAATTATTCTGCAGTTAATAATAGACTACTATAGGTATTAGGTTGTCGTTTGCCATTTTAATTTCCGTTCCGAGTCGAACGCCATGGTCAGGTCACTAATGACACGACACAGAGAGAGTGATGAATAGGTCGTAAATTACTTCCATCACTCATTCAGCCAATTACAGCTAATTGATTCCTGTCGTAAAGCCAGGGAACTAGGCAGTTTCGGCTACTCTAATTCATATACACACATAACATAATTTCTCTCATATTTCTCCATAAAATTTTATGTATATAAAAACATGAAACAAGAGTAACACTTCCGTTTACACTTCGCTCAGCCATGTATTCCCTCATTAGCTACAATGATCTACATACTAAAGGTCGTTTGCTGGATGTTTTGTGCTTAATTCTACTAGGTTTTCACATCATAAAAGATGGCATATTTTTTAATAATTCACGGACATTTCGTACCGGATTTTTGACAAGAGAAATCGACAATAACGCTTCGAATTTCAAATAGGTATTTCACTCAAACTGCTGCGAACAAATTGACGGAATTCCACTGCAACTGTGCATGTTAAGTAGGAAAAAAGAAACAAGGCCTCCGAATAAATAATAATTAATGTTTTCCAAGTTCTCACGCGTAAGCATTTGTGACGCTTCAGAGATCAGGAACCTGGAACTTGCTACTTGCTACAGTTCCAAAGTCAAAGCTTGAGTTTGGATTCCAAGATTTTTATTTGATAGCTGATTCGTGTAATTGAATTAATCCAAGGCTTTATGTAATTAGGCTGTATTCAGGCTCTATTTAAGTACTGAGAATCTAAATGCTCGAGGATTTCTCAAG